>JAGDQP010022741.1:16521-30044 GCA_022664845.1 Lepisma saccharinum | reverse complement strand
TCTAAACATATCATTTTCATGTATTACTACACCCTCCTTCTACCGCATGTTGTACAAACTCCTAAAAATGGCAGAGGACGCAAATTCAAATATGGTGTATAAAAATCCTAAGGGGGGGAAGGCCATAGCCGCTACTACCCCCCCAGGATATTGTAATTATTCCCGTAGTATACTACTCAAACGCTATCGAAGATGAGGTCTGGAGATGACTCTCAACGAACAACATTCGGAAAAAAATTATCAGGAATGTTTGGAGATGTGGAAAGAATATGGTATTGAAATTTCAGAGCCGGAAACAGAGATAGGAGAAAAGGACTAGACATTTGCCATCGAAATATGACAAATTCATATTGGATGAATCTCTTTCTTCATTGGAGCAAGAAAACAAATTTTCTAACTAAGACACACTTTTGTGCCTGAGATGGAAAACTGCTTTGGATCATGTAGCAAAATTATTAGATCAATCAGCGCTCTACATCCGAAAAGTGAAAACTTTTTAAATTACTGCATTGTTGGGCCCAGCATTATGGAAGTGATCTGGATACATTAAATTGTGAACTCAAAATCCTCCCAAACACTATCAAGTTGTATGATGACGAGAAGAAAACCAACGTTGATTCCTTGATGAATTTCGTTGATCTTCTTCATGTCTACAAAAACACATTCTTAGAAACCTACAAGGTAGGTATTATCTCTGTCACTAGCTATACCAGTTTCTAGTGCTACATGTGAAAGGTCATTCTCATGTTTGAAGAAATTAAAGACTTACATGCGCAATTCAGTGACTGATGATAGGTTGTAAAACTTAGGATTACTTTACATTGAGAAGAAAATTGGTAAATCGTTAGATCTTGAAGTTGTTGATAAGTTTGCTGCTGCCCACAAGAAGGATTGTGGACCTGTATTCTTCTTTAAGTAGAAGTGTGAACCTGTACAAATTAGTTTCTTTATTTTCATATCAAATCCACTAGATTGGGCATGGTTGTATAATACATTTGTCTTTGTATCCATGTGCAATTTTGTTAACTACCTAAGTATAGTACATATTTTTTTGTAATGTAAACTGTTACAAACTTGTATTGATCAATGTTTCTATGTGTTATAGGGACTGATACTCTCAAATACATAAGTGAAGTTAGTTTATTTTAACAGGACAATATAGACAAAGCGCTGTTACTGAAATTTATAATGTTCCACCTTTGTTGAAATAATGCTGTTCATTTTACTGTTTTTCACAACACAAAATAGTTTTCATTGTCACGTAATAATACTTGTTTATTAAAAGTTTTAAAAAGTTAATGAAAGTGTGCAATATATAAGTTTTTGAAATGTTGCATTTAATGTTAACAAATAAACCTATCAATACTTCAAAGAGCCTTTTTGACCAAACTTGTACGGTATATCAGGAAACCACCAGAAAGCACGATTAAAAGTGCTTTTGTACACAAAGACGGACAGAGGGGTCAAAAGTTTGGTTCATAAGTATAAGCATTTATAATTAGTGCGATGTAAGTAGGAAAACA
Organism: Lepisma saccharinum; assembly: GCA_022664845.1. Classification (NCBI taxonomy): domain Eukaryota; kingdom Metazoa; phylum Arthropoda; class Insecta; order Zygentoma; family Lepismatidae; genus Lepisma; species Lepisma saccharinum. The sequence continues at coordinate 28,521 of JAGDQP010022741.1, read as the reverse complement.
CACGTTTATTTATATAATGTTTGTAATAATGGAAAACAAATGCATATTAATGGATATTGGGTAAATGCGCTATTTTTAGGGGGTACGTTTGCCATGGCTGCCATCTTGATTCTTGCTTGATTCTTTTAAATAGTAAAGGGGTCATGTAACATATCAATCTGGGCTGGTATTTGGCCAGAAATACAATGGTGAAGTCAGTATTTTTGAGAGAGATAATGAGATGCAATATTAGCATGCGTAGTTAATTGAAAAGTCAAGAAATACTCTTATTTTTTTTAAACAATGCATGAAATGAAAAGCCAATGCACAAGTAATGAATACTGTGTAGGTGTTTCCCAATACTAATTACTTGTGTATTGGGTTTTTATTTCTTGCAATGATTAAAAAATAACAGAGTATTTATAGACTATTAAATAACTACGCATACTAATGTCACATCTCATTATCTCTCTCAAAAATAAATTTATGGCGAAACTGACTTCACCAATGTATTTCTGGCCAAATTCTAGGCCAGATTGATATGTTACATGATCCCCTTACTATTTAAAAAAATCGAGCAAGATTCAAGATGGCCGACTTCAAGACGACTTAAAGATTCAAGATGGCCTAAAAGATAGCGCATTTACCCAATATTCAGTAATATGCATTTGTTTTCCATTATTACAAACATTTTATAAATAAACATGTGTTTTCCTATTTACATCACGCTATAAATGCTTATTCTTCTGAGCCAATTGGCCACTGCGTCTGTCTTTATGGACGAAAGCGCTTTTAATTATGCTTTCTGGTGGTTTCCTGATGTACCCTACTCCTCTACCAAGTTTGGTCAAAAAAGGGCTTTGACGGGTTTACTTGTAAGCTCCAGGTGGCGCTGCTAACTTCATGGACTTGAATAAACTAGATCTGTTTAACAAGAACCCCATATTTATTTGAAAACAAATTATCGATATTCTGTACATTATTCATGTATATACGTTAAACAGTTTTTTCCGCTCTGTTTAATTCTGAGAAGGTAATTGTGTTAAGTAGTTTATTTTTAGGTCATAATTTCTGCATTGTTAAATGTGTTGTTGTTTCTATAACCTCGCGTTTCGGCGGAATTCTATTGTTTTTCTCTTTTGTTCGATATTGCTCTAACAGGTTTCACAACGAGTTCTTTTGTTCGCTGTTTTTATACGTATTTCAATCAAAGTACACAACATGGTGCATATTTGAAACTGAATTTAGGAAACAAAGAAAGAAAGGAGTTGTGCCTTCAGTAACTGGTGTAATCAAATGATAATTAAGAGAAGCTGTTTATTGATTGGTGGATACAAAGGCTTGACAAATAAACTTTTTTTTTTTTTTTTTTTTCAGAAAAAAGAGAAAATGGCTTCTAGCGACTCCTTATAGCTTTTCCTTTAAGAAGTCGTTCTAAGGCAAACAGTTATTTTCATTTTCTTGTAGCGTCAAAGTTGTTAGAAGCGAAACAAAAGCTGTAAGAACTGTTTGGCTTCTAACGACTTCGACGGGGAAACTAAATGCCACTACTATTTTACGTTTTATTCCTTCTATCCACTTTTGCGCTTTACAGGTAATTTCGTAGTGAATACGTATGGCCGCAAAAGTAAATCCACCATTGCTGGATTGACTTTCATTAACGAAATGATAGCTCGCCTTCCACACGAGTTGTTTCTCGCGCCGAAATCAATCAGTAGAACCAACAGAACCCTGAAATGTACACACGCGCATATTTTATAGCTTATATATGAGCGAACTGTATTGCTTGTACTTGTCAGGTATACGATATGTATTGCGACAGGGAATAGGTGGTACGTTTACGGCAACGTTCAGTGATAAGCGGAACATTGTAGTAAGAACGGGCAAGTTAAAATTCCGTGGTTTCCGAACACGTACCAGGTTACGCAAGGAACACAACCATTCATAGTTGATAGTGCTGTAAAAGGAAACTGTAACTGTACGACGTCAAGGAAAAGTATACTTTCTGCTTCGCGCTTGTAGCTGGGCAGGCAAATTTATAGATGTTGAAGAAAAAGTTAGTGGTTACTTTAATACACTGCTCGCCATTATAAATGCAACATGAAAAAGGAGACATCGGATTAATGAAAAATTTGCAGAATATGTAGAGAATGAAAAGATAAAGAACTGATCAGCACGACAGCTCGGTGACGCATCAGAGGCACCAGAAAAAGTCCGTTTTGATGTTGGCCTCAGCAACACAGTGGGCAAGCACGATTCTGGGAGACAAGATGTAGTGAACGGAAAGCAAGGAGAAGAGACCACGCTCTCTAAGTTCCGTTCCTCGCAAGGGAGAAACGGTCACCCAGAAAGGATATTCTTCTAGGTGTAGGGAAGGAATATGAGGTACTGGTGCCGGTGCTCCCAATAGAAACGGTCGCCCGCGGCCCACGGGTTGTGTAGGATGTAGGAGAGTAGTAGATTTCGTACCTCAAAGTGAGATACGGTTGTCCACAGTTGATTTCAGAAAGGAAGGTGAAAAAAGAAGAAAATATTGCCCACACTAGAAGTGTATCACACACCAAGTTCCGCTCCTAACTGGAGAAACGGGCACTTGGGAAATCCCTCGAAGTTGTAGAGAGCTCGTCCAATAAAAATCACGTGGTTCGAAGAAATACTTGCTTTATTGTCACAAAAGCAATAAACCACTATTTGCATCGGCAGGGTACATACTCGTTCGTGTTATAGTTAAGCATACATTACATTATGATGACCGCTGATTTACATAATCAAATAATTATAAAAAGGAACATTAGTTAATATCAATATAATTGTAATACGATCCCAGTTATATTATTACTTAAATAAGATCAAAAGTTCTTTTAAAATATATCTGTAAAATAACAAAAAGAATTACTGAAAGTTGCTAACTGGAGCGCCATATCTTTTGCTAACTATAGGATACACTTTAGACATAACGAATTGAAGCAATATGAACAGGCCGCTGTTCAACACTGTTGCACGTCGGTTATACCTTATAGGAACAGTAATTGGAGGCAGGCCAGAGAGCTACAGTGCAGAGGAAGACGATTGTTGGTGTGGCGTGAATGTGTGTATATGGTCGAAAAGTGTATTTCCGTCGAATGCAGAAGTTCTGCCAGTAGATTTCCACATTTGATCGCGAAAGAATTGTGACATATTGCGAGTGTGTTTTTTTCTTCTGTGAGATTTGTGCCCGTATTGAACGGACTGCGTCCACAGTGCAGTGAACAAGGAGTCGCTGACTTCACAAAAGCACTACGCAACGGCATGCCGGAGTCCAACAAACGCGCCATACCATGGACCGCGAGGACAGTCGGTTTGTAGATATGGATGACTCTGCAGATCGCTGTAAAATAAAAAGAATTACTGAAAGTTGCTAACTGGAGCGCCATCTCTTGTGCTAACTATAAGATACACTGTAGACATAACAAATTGAAGTTGTATGAACAGGCCGCTATTCAGCGCTGTTACACGCCGGTTATGCCTTCTAGGAACAGCAATTGGAAGCAGGCCAGAGAGCCACAATGCAGAGTGTGGCATGAATGTGGGTATATCGTAAAGAAACTGTCTGTAGGGCGCCTTAATTGCCACCGCAGTGCCCAGAGTAACTGAGTGTGGCGCCGTTACTGGTTTATTTTATTTATTAGGTAGTCTACGGCTGTTGTCTGGCTGAGAAAGAAGGCCCTTAGCTTGTAGCTGGCTGGGGCCATAAGGAAAAGTCCTATCTCGGAGCAGATCAGGTGGGTTTATTGTCTAGCCATTTAGTGTTACATCAGTGTACGAATTAAACTTTTTAGCCAGGGGGATGAAACATATTAGAGTGGTTTTGGGGTATACCATCAAATCAGGTAAAATTACAAAACTTTAAAATAATTTAAAGGTAAAAATTAGCCCTTCTACACAAGTGCAACTATACGAACGATGAAAAGTGATTTATTCATAAACAAAGCAGTGACATTGAAATCAAGACAGAGTCATCTTCTTAGTGATGCACGAACATTAATATCAGACAGGTTTTCAGGAACATAAGACAAGACTTCATGGTCACTATGATTCAGTGCGAATAGGAAAAGATACAAGTTCTCATATACAACTCGAAATTCAAGTATTACACGATATCCGTAGTTCTAAGTAAATCCTTGACTTTCAACCCAACCCTAAATTGACAATATCCCCTTGAGAAAGGAAGAAACGCCCGGTTTTCACGCATTTCCTTCTCTGACTCAACGGAGGCGAGGAGAGACTGATGAAATCCAAGATAATAAAAAGACCGTTCATATTAATTCGGTATGCGAGTTATATCTGTGACTTCGATCAGTAAATGTGTTATTCTTCGTTAGTTTGTCTAAAAGTGAACTTTGTTAAGTTTCAACGAGAAAATTTAACGTATTATGTTTGCGAACTTTAACTTGAACACTTAGTAGTGTCTAACGGTCTTAGTAACAGATAACTTCTATATGAGTTACCGTAAAGTAAGAAGAAGAAGAAAGTAAAAGAGATAGAGACTCCAGTGTAAAGTAACTATGACTGCTTTCGCGCCGGGACCGAAGATGAAAGAGACTCATATATAAGTAACTATAACGGCGTTCACCTGGTGCAAGAAGACAAGAATGGTTTCATCCAGAGACTTCACAGTGCAGATATGAGAGGTGCGTGTAGAAAGGGCTGTTTCGTATAAATGCTCAAATCACTCTAAGTCCAACTCGCAAAGGATAGATCGCCTCGTAGAATATTTTTCTATCAAATAAATAGTAAAAATGTAGTTGGTTTCTTGTCCATTATCAAAAGCCAAATATCCTCCCTTAACCAGTAAGATAAAGTTGAATTTAGTGTATGGCTCCTTCTTTTACATGTAGAAAGTAAGCATCAGTAAATACGCATGAAGTGTAAAAGAAAAGAAGTATTCATTTATTGCTATGTTTGGAAATATGACAGATGTCTTTATCACATCTCAGCTACGCCCGCGTCCGTCGCCGTTGACGCAAACAAAGTAAATTAACAACCAATTTATACTATATATATATATATATATATATATATATAGAGAGAGAGAGAGAGAGAGAGAGAAAGGAGGAGGTACGGAAGACACGCAGTTCCGATTTACAATATGGGTTAGTAAATCATACGAATGATATTAAGATTCTCTTTAAGCTGCACTACTTCTGGAGACCTGCAGTATGAATTCCAATGACAACGGAAGACGAGATGGAAATAAAGTTCATAAACCCTTGTCACTTCCAAAAAATTAGTTTCACCTTCTGCCAGATAAAAATATTCCGACTTTCGATCGAAACACCTTGTAGGAGAGAAAATTTTAACTCTGGCAGGGACGATAAATAGTTTTGTCAGAGTGGGAAACTTATTTGTCAGGAGAGGAAATCCCAGGCATCTCCCCAGATAATTCGCACATTGTGTTATATCCCTCTACGTATTGGACAGCGTGTTGACGTGCAAGTTATCGATAAGGAAGTTAGAGGAAACAAAGAGGTAAATCAGTGACTGCAAGAGACACAAGCCATGAAGTGGTGCGTTCGATATTTTACAACTAGATGGCAATACATCAGTTTTCTGGATTCAGTCACTTGTGCATCAATTTCTACATGCACAAATCGCATCTGAAATTGACTTCTAAGAACATAGTTTCATTTTTATGCTTTGTTTACCATTTTATTTACCATTGCAAGAAGTCTATTTTGGCCTCGAAGTTGGAGCTCTATATTACGAAAACGAAGTGATGTTCAAGGGAAACTCATATGGCCTTTTTATGTTTTTCTGGTTCCAGGTATTGATCTGGTGAGTCCCACATTTTATGGAACAGCCTGTATATGTAATTTGCAAGTGCATTCTATCCGCTTCGTCGGTATATGCTGCTATTAATAATAATATACTAAAATAGGTCTCTTAAATTAAGACACACTTGTTCATAACTCGTCGCCAGGTGGCGAGATCAGATCACATGTGTACGAATGAAAGGAGTTCATGGTACCTACCACTCACTTGCAGTAATTCATCAATCATATCGGTTTACCATTGATGAACGATCGTTGCTGTGGAAAAGCATTACGAGAGTAATGGTGTGGAAACAAGAGGAGAAAAAACTACACAAAACAATCCATCTATGAATTTTCACTTGAAATGAAGTTAGAATACACCCATATACTCGTTTCAGAGAAAATCGTCCAATGCCAAAGCATAATGACTAGAGTTATATGAACTTTCAATGGCTATTTATAAACACATATTCGTATTAATTCTTTGTAATCCTGTATGAAAACGATAATAAAAAAATTAATAAGGCTTTGTTTTTCATTCTTTTAATAAACGAAAGTTGAAATATTTTCATTGACGTTTGGTTATTAAGAGAACTACTACGAAAACATTTCGTTTGTTTCTCATTCAATTGTCTTGTATCGCCTTTAGGCATCTACGGCTCAGGCCATAATATTTAAAGGAAAGGATGCGGGATGGAGTACGCTAGGGCCTAAATTGGAAGTACTACCCTGACATTTGACTGGCTGACTAAGGAGAACCCCTGGGAAAACGTCAGGCAGGACGGGCGGCCGTTGGGATCGAATCCAAGACCTCCCGAATGGGAAGGCAACGCTCTAGCAGCTGAGCTACGTCCGCTCGGTTATTTTCTCCATGAATAATCTTGGAACATAAAGATGTACTTAAAAATTCCAGGGTGGTTTCTTCAAGACTGGTTGGAGTCATCATATGTTCTCTGAGTCATGTAATGCAGATCAAATGAACGGATAAATTCATTGTCGACTAACCCATATTGTCAATAAGGATGCGATTGCTATCCTCGCAGATATCTGAGATCTGCTGTGACATCAACATACACCACACGGAAAAGATGTGAAGATTCGTTTGATAACATTCTCGATGTATGTGATACTGCAGTGTTTGAAGAAATAATAATAGATTCCTATTAAGTCATACGCATATGTAGCTAATCTGATGTACTGTTTTATAGATATTCTGAGAGATGAAGTTTATGTCGATGTTACCTCTATTGTGTATTTCTGTTAAATTGATGCTTTGCGTTCTGAACCTATTTTCGTTTCAGAGATTGGATAATGCCATTACAATTTAGAAGTCATTTCGAAAAGTTATAACATTCAGTAAATGTGCAGTTCCAGTCCAATTTCTATGTCCTTTAATATATTAAGTAGTAGTGCAGTATTCTAAGGGGTGCGCTTTAGATCTTCCCTCAGAAACGTACATATTAGATTACTGCAAGATCCTTATTGAATGTGTGGATTACTCGCCTCTAGCACTCACAAAACAGTAGTATCACGGAAGGTCATACCAAATTAACCTTCCACACAAAGTATTAGCTGCGGATACAAAGTATAAATAGATAAAAAAAAATTGACAAACATTACCTCTGTTTCTTGGTGCCTCATAAACTAAAAGTTGGCTACACTGACGGAAATACGCAAGTTGCGATGCCGTGCATATTCGGATCAGCAGTGTTCAAATGCAAAGCGCCAACCAGAGAGTTCGGCGAAGGATTGCAGCTAGTGAACATCGGAGATCTGAGGCTCTGCGGAAGTGAATAGTGCGGGAGTGTGCCCAGTCGTGTGATACACATACATACACTACACGACCATACATTTACACATTCTTTTACATTACACACATATACATTACTTCTTTCTTACATTTTCATTTTACACACTTTCCCACTCCCTCACTTTTCCTTCCGAACTTCTGCCCAAAATCCGTCCCAACTCTACCGGATTTGACGTTTTACCCTGACTAGACCTTTTTAACTTCTTACCCGATCATGACATTTTAACGATTTCTTTTTGTTCGTTTATTTCGGGGAACAAGCTAACTCCGGTTGCGGACAGACTTTATTTAGTACTCTCATTACTTATACGTATTCTTACTAATTAACATATTATACTTGTATTGACTGGAAACAAAGGTACATTATTTTACCGGTTCCATTTATCTCCTCGTGCCGAGGAGTCTTGAAGAAGAAGAAGAAAGCACCAACCATAAACCTTTATAGCATTTTGTGTATGGAAAGGTAGGCAGTACGTAATTATCGTGTATACAGCATTCGTTTCCAAACCGAAAAATGAATGTAGATAAATCAACTTCTTCAAAATAGTGAGAAGTTTTTTTTTTTGTTTGTTTTTTGCAAGCGATGTTTGTTTGTTCCTTGCTCTACTGCCATGTCAGCTTATGATCACATAAATTTCATACAGAATGCAAAGAGAAATGAAAGAAAGAACCAGTAATGAAAGAAAGAAAATAATGGACATTGAATCAACTACTACAGCAGCAATCCAACGAATTTACCCCATGCACTGGAATTCTTGCCACGTTATAAAATTGTTTTGTGCTCTTATTGTCCCAGAAAAATGTAACTATAGTCTCACAACAAGGTCTATCAATTATGTTGATGATGCTTGGTGTTCTGCACGGAGGCAGGTTTGGGCAAAAGGCGTCGGCAAGATTGTTCCCTGGAAAGGATCATAGACGTATTTGATAGCTCTGAAATTAAGGAGCAAATTCGGAAAGCGTTTCCTTACATCAAAACAATAAAAAAGGCTCTCTGAAGGTTACAAAATAATGCATAGTTTCGGAGCTATTAGTGTGCAAAGTTCGGGCGGCATCGCCATAAATGACGTCATATATCTAGAAGTAATGACGCAGGTCGTGTTGCTTTAGCAACTGATAATCGAAATTGTACCCAGTACACATACGTATTTCAGCAAATTGCATGATTGGAGAATGCTGCTTGTGAGAGGGGATTTCTATACTTGCCATATTAAACCATATAAATTCCGTGACAATGAAAAATCAGTGTAGGGAAATCTCTCTGATGCATAAATTCCGCTATAAATGCATTGTAGCTACGTCACCATTTGTGGAGACAATGTCCTTTGTGACGATGCCGCGCTAAACTGCAAGTCCCTAACGTCGAAATGATAGATGTTTAGAGATGTTGGCAAAGGAACGTTTGCTAGTTTCAAGACCCCCGATGCTTTACTTTCGCTTTGCTATATGCATAGCACCCAATATAACTATCTATCTAAATTGATAGGGATGCTAATGCAAGATTCAGAAGAGACATGGCATGGTGTTACTTACAGACCAAATATCGTTGCGTAACTCTCCATGCACAAAGGTTGGTAAAAGGTTTGCGCTGAACAATGCACCGTCGTAAGCAAGTAGTAGGACATAGGCACACGACGAGATTATTCTATGAACGTATGACAGGAGTGATTGCACTCGATGGAGTGATGAAAGAACAAATGAGTCTTGTACCATGCACAACGAAGCCGTACACTTAACGTACAGTCACCACGTTCACATGTTGTGGTTTCCTTCGTCAAGCAGAACTGTTGAGGTGTGGCGAAATTTGGAGGTCGCTGCAATGTATAGCCTGTAGCAAACCACGAATATTTTATCATGTTGCGGAATCGTGGGGAACTAAACTGATAATGAATGAAGGATTGTAATTTAAAAATATTGTTCCTCTGAAACAAGTGCAAAATGTAAATCTTAACGACCTCCTAATAATTCCGATAGTCGCCGGTAAAGTGATTTCCATTACCGGAAGAAAGAATTGTCGAGAGGTTGAATTTTCTCTGTAGTTCCAGGAGGAATATGAAAGAGTTCAATTGTCTTTCCGGAAGGTATACCTTCTAAACAGGAGCTATCATTGTATGCTGTCCACGAATTAAAAAGTAGAACGCACTTATTTATTGTAAAAGGAAGAAAGCTTCCTGATACCATTCTGTTAATTCTCGCCTACCCATTTTACCAGATTTTGAAGCTTTCACGATAATATTTTCTGCTTTGAACATTTGTACGGTAGGGCCTAAAATTCCCGCAAGTTCTTGTAACACTATGAACAGTTTCGAGAGCAGCATACCATCCATACTTATCTTATGTGTAGGAGTGAGTGCGAGCGTTGATTGACTGGGCCATGGTTTCCGTATGCTTTTCTCTAACAAACGATAATATGCCTCTAGCTCTCATCTCTTTTTCAAACCTACTCTGATCTGTATTAAAAAATTTCGATGGTACATAGTCAACAAGCTTTTCCGTTGTTGATTCGACAAAATCAGTTGCAAATTTTTGGAGTTCCAGCTCGTTCTTTGTGTATGACCGGGAGACGAATTTGGTTATTTTTCTGCTTTTAATTCTATAATGTCTCTTGAAATTATAGATCCAGGCTTTCGATGCTGCAAAATTAGATACTGCTTCTTTGTGTGCAAATTACATCGCCCATATTTTTAAATTTTCATCACATACGCTTTGCCTGTATTTTCTCGTCTCCACTAACAGCGCAAACAAATTTTCATATATTTTCTTCTTGCACTCTACTTGGTTTGCTTTCCTATTTTGTAATTGTGCTATCCATTTATGCAATTGCCTTTGGGATGTAACTAACCGAAACTTTGAACGGACTGTGGAAAACGATAATCTCTTCCAACCACCTTCGTTGAGCCAGTATTTTAGTGCTTTTCCTTTATAATCTGTGCCGATTTATTCTTTCGATTTTTTTCTCCGGACTTGGTGCATAAGTTGAAGCCGACGACGTACGTGGTGAATAACTTTCATCACCACTCAAAGACAACATCGATTCCGATTTCTTGAATGGAATAATGTCACAAGCGGACTGATAAACTAATTCTGATGAAATTTACATATCGATGTCACATTAGTCAGCCTTGAATCTGCATCTTGTTCGATATCAAGAGAAACTTCAACAGAAAGGTGTGCTCCTAGCGGATGTTGTTCTAGAAGCTTTATTATACTGTCTGCCATTTGCCTTCTTGTTCACTCATTTCACTACCCGGAATGATGTTCTACTCACAAAAATAGTTTATCGCCAAGGTTAGAATATTGACAGGATTCAATGGTTCCTTCAACCCGCATATTCTAACGTCTTCCACACAGTTCACTACACTTATCTTTCTTAATACTGTTGCACTTCACGTACTTGCAAACAAAATTTCAACACTACCATGTCCCCGTTTGAAGGTAACTTTTCTGATGGCCACTCATTCTGCACGCTCACGGTAGAGAACGCTGTATTGAGAAACTGACAAGTGAGAGTTGTTTACACGAGCGCTCAGTACATTTTACTCGCTGTTAGATTTGGTCTGATCAACATTTCCATACTCCTCATTCAACCACCTCATACTCCCATACTACCATGCTGCAGGGCGAGAAACAATAAAACAATTGCTTGCAGACAGTAATTGTAATATGCTTGCATTGGTTCGGTGTGTGTGGTGCAGGAATAATTCATGCTTTAATCACTAAATCGGGTAAATACATCTGTCATGTATTCATTGAATTGAAACTTAGTCTCTGTGGTCCAATGGCAGCATACCGGATTTCGGGTCGGCATTGGGGAGGCACGTGAGTTCAGAGCCCACGCCCGAACATCCTGACTGAGGGTTCCTTGTCAATGTCGCCAGGCGATTACCGGGATTCTACCTTCACAAAGGCCCTGGCCGACATCTTCCCATATCCTGACTATTCCCTATCGCAGCCTGCGCCATAGATGCCTACAGGCCATAAAATAAATCCACAATTCATTCAGTTTTATTTTATGGCCTCTCGACATCTCTGGTTCAAACCGCGAAAGAATGTGGCATGAATCAGAGCAAGCGATCAGCGCTTCCTCAAAATACTATCCCGGAATTCGGCTGATGAAACTGGGAAATCCTGAAATATCTCAATCATCATAGTCGACTGAATCACGGGCTCTGGGATTTTTACCACCTAGACCATGAAACCTGGGTGTCATATTATTCATAAAATATGATCAAATAGGTGAGTGTATTTTGATATTACGTGCTAAAAGAATTGTTAGTCTCAACGCATGCGGTTTACTCAATGACACTCTCTAGGCACGCGACTCATGGATTCTAGCTCAACATTCCAGGAACCTTTTCCGAATTGTTTTTTCGTCTTCGCAGTTCATGTCTCTCTCTCTCTCTCTCTCTCTCTCTCTAT
>JAGDQP010022741.1:0-11521 GCA_022664845.1 Lepisma saccharinum | reverse complement strand
TATATATATATATATATATATATATATATATATATGTATATATGTGTGTGTGTGTGTGTGTGTGTGTGTGTGTGTGTGTGTGTGTGTGTGTATTGTGATGTATTGTTGAACAGCTCTTGATAAATAATCTACAAAATAATAAATAGTTTCTCGATAGCTCTCATATAAGGCGAGATTTGAATTTTTGAAAATGAAAAAAAAAAAAACTTCGAGATCTACCTCAGCCTGTAGGCGTACCGAAAGGGATTTTTTATGTCTTTTTAAAAACAACAGTGCTGATGTAAAGAAAGCCTTGTTTTGTGATATTGTTTCAACAGTGGACTATTTCAAGGATTTTTGGTAATGGTTGTGCTATCTCTGCTAAATTCATAATCTCCTGAGAAACGCAAACCAAATATTGATTGATTATTGTTCCTGTGTGCAGTTTGTTGAAGCAAACATTAAATCAGAAATGGGTTTCTGCTCTTAATTAATTGGAGAAGACGTTCTCCTGAGGTATGATCCTTGCAAGGGTCCTTTCCAACTTCTTTACACAGTCAAAACGATTACCCAGCTATAAATATTTATATGAATAAGAGGAGAATGAATAACTCCTTGTGTATGTTTATTAATATAGGAAATTCTTCCAATGTAACTCATGTTGACGACATTGTTGCATTCTACACATTGTCATAAATTTTCTGTAATCTCAGTAGACATGTAAGATTCCGTAATTCTGTAATACAAAATGATTATCTAATTCTCAATTGAGTTATTTACCTTGATATCATCATTGTTCTTAACATTGTATTTGATTTTACCGAAGTATATTAAGCTTTAACTATCTTTGGTGATTTAAAATTCATTTCCTCTTCGATCTTCTCTACATTTTCTTTTATTTATTCCTTTTCAAAACATAACCCTGGCCGACACCTTCCCGAATCCTTCCCCCTCCCCTATCCCGGGCTGAGCCGTAGATATCTAAAGGTTTGTTTGTTTGTTTTGTTAATTGACCGAAGCTTTTATAAGCCCCAGTGGTCGAAACGCATATAGCGAATAGTAAGACTAAGTTTCATTAATTAATAAGTAATCCCGGCTTTTATAGCCATTCGGATCAAAACAGTGTGTATCATATACCGTAGTACGTATTATTTATAAGAATTATTCGTCAATATAGGTATGTTTTTTCATCGTTATATGTCATTATTCTTGTTTGATAAGTAGGTTATTGATTAATTATCATGGCAACAATTTTCCAGCACAATCCGATCTTTCCACAGCACTGTTCATAGCGCACATATGATAGTTAATGATATACTAAACGTTGAATTTTAAAGTAAAAGTAAAAAAGGATGATGATATGTTGAATTTTCACAAGAACTAGCTATTGAAATTTCACTGACCAGTCCGAAAAGTTGTGATTTTTCAAAAAGTTACACGCGAGAAATTTCAACGGCTTCCTTCCATTAAGCATCTTGCCAACCGATGCTTAGAGGCCATAAATAAAACAAATCATATTCAAAGACTACCAAATTATTACTGTAGTTCAAACTTTGGGATTTATGGCCGAATAGCGCTTTCATATGCTCATATTAAAATGACTAATGGTTTTACATTTATACAAAACAATACGACACTATTATAATAACATCCTTAATTGACTATATAGATCACTTGTATTCTGATGTAATGTCAGATCCGTTACATCCTTAGGCCGAGAAAACTGACACCGGCAGCATCTTCTTTCTCTGGTCTTATTAAGTTCGGATGAACAAAATTCCATATTTGTACAGTGGACTTAAACTATTTGTCTTCTTTTCTTTTTGTCTTTTTTGTAAATCGTCGATATAATGAAAAGTTTTGTTGTGTTTCGTTCATGTTCAACAGTTTTCGCCTTTTGCTACTTCTTAACACCTAGTGTTCGATTTGCCAGGGGGGGGGGGGGGCGTATGCCGGAGATTATCCCCGGTTCGTGAGGATTTGATTCCCGGTTGTTGATTCCGAATATCAACCCAACCAGGGATAGAATCTTTGTATTTCTACCCAAACAGGTAATAGGTTGAAACTTAACAGCAACCACTAGTTTTAGGATCCCCTCTTCGTAAATTATAACAAATCGAACATTGTTAATGCCAAATTGACTGGAAAAGGGCCAATTGCTAGACAGTCAATTTTTGATAATCGTTTTCTTGAAGCTAAACGAACACATTGTGCTTGTAAAATTTCAGTGTATTCTTGATTTTCTCTTTAACCCTAGAATACTAAGTATTATGAGAGTAACGTTAATACTAAGTATTCGTATATTTGACGACGCTGGTTTGTTATATTTCTTTCTGGAAATCTATTTAATTTTTGCAACATAATACTTTTATCTTAATTTATTAGGTGTTAGGCATCAATTAAATCATGAAGTTTCCAGTTACTACTCAATATTAAGGTAATAAAAGCATTTTGTAATTTCGGGTGGAAAAAAATGATTTTTTCAAGTAAGAAAAAAAACTATTATTCAAAATTTTAAAAGAACTTGAGAAATTGTTTAAAGTTACGCTACTGCAATGAGTAGGTTCTAAACCTAAATGGGATTGCAACGTACTAAATGAAAATTAAGTCCTATCTACATTAGATGCCAAGTTTTATTTTCGTTTTATTCAAGGTTCAACAGTCAATATATGGTGATATTTTCTCATTAAACATCAGTGCTAATAATTGAGTACTGTAGATTATGGTAAATATTGGCTATAAGTTACGTATCAACAATGTTCAAGCCCAAAAAAGAATGAACAAAATTACACGTCTTATGAAAATTCATTGCAAACTCATTAAAAAAAAACACACACACACAAGACGTACGTACTAAGTATTCGTAAATTGTACGACGCCATGCCACTATCTAGGGAGAATGCCATATAAGAACTATAATTCATCTTGTCTCATAGCCACATGAAACTTCTAAAATGATGGGAGATGGTGCATGCATAGTAACAGAGAACTAGCACACCCACGATACAGTGGTCGTAAAATATATTAATACTTAGTAGTCTAGGGTTAACGAGAGAAATAGAAAATAGTTTAGGAACGTTGTGTATTGATTTCTCGCATCAATCGGAGTAAAAGAATACTTCAACAAAAATATTTAATGAATCTTACTTTTTAAATTCCTTGTTGATCGATCTAGAGATTGATCCTTTACAAATACCTCTTCCGCAAATGTTAATCTGATGTTTTTTTTCCTTTTCTATTCTTCATATGTTGCTACAGACTGTACTATACCGGCGTAGCAGTCAGTATTTATAGTGGAGTTTTGGCGACCTCGTGAACTGCAGTAATCGGGTTCCGCAGTTATTCTTATATTTTCAAATGATTTAACGGAAAATTTAAAAATATTAAGAAAGAGAAAAGACAGTATTAACTTTATTAAAGCTTATATTTATTTACAGCGTAATTACATGTCAAGAAGTGATGCTTATAGAAAGTTCATGAATACACTTTGATAACCCTACCAAGGCTGTCGTGTAAATTAAAACCATTGAATCGAAGCACGAAGTAAATGTGCATCAACAACTATTGGTTGGTCCTTTTTGAATAGATGAACCTCTTCTTTCCAGTTATTTTGTCTCTCTGTTAAGAGGCGAACAATTAGGTTTGGCAGTGTCTTTATTTGAGAGGTCGTTGAACCAGGGGACTGGACTCTCATTTATAGCTCTTTGCATCTAACAGGTCTCTTACAGAGAGGCCCTCGTTGAGTGACTGTACTCTGGTATCAAGAGGATACATTTTTTGGTGTCTACCTCTCATCGAGAGGCCAAAGAGAGATTGTCTCCTAGCGAGGAGGTCATTCTCTTAACGATTGATCTCTTTACCGTTCTTCAGTACCAGTGTAGGACGACCCTTGGGAAGCTCATGGGAACACTACGTGCCCCGTTGGTGTGGTAGTTGCAGCACGTATTCACGTGACAGTGGTTACACCCGGAAACTTTACTTACTTTCTCCATATCGTAGCAGTTTCGGGTCAAATCGATGAGGGACCATCAATAACTACTACTGGCGTCTGAACACGGCCTACGTGAACCTAGTATATATGACACCCGAACAGGGACCCGAGAGAGTAGGCTCCTCTACCAGGGTGTATTAGGATGTGTTAGCCTTGTAAAAGTGGAAGAAGATAAAGTGAAAAATAAACCCATAATGAAGATAGAAGAGAAGTTGGAAGTTCCGGAGCAAAATCTAGTAGATAACGCAGGCACTGCTGTACCTAGAAACGTCAAGAAGAGGTGTAGGAAGACAGTCAAGAAGAGCCTAAGCAGGACAGTGGGACCCAGAGGAGCAGGGGTTAGGATTGAATCCGAAGAGATCCCGGTATACTGTGGAACGGTAAAAGATGATGATGAAGATCTGTTCAGTGTATAACTTGTGATAAATGGTACCACGTCGTCTATGAGCCTCGATGTAAATTATCGTGGGATTTCCTACATTACGAACAGAGGCTTGTGACGGATCCACTCATATTGTGGGAATGTTGTATGCAGTCATAGAATAGCCAGAAAGATTCTCACGTGATAGCTGACTTCGCGATATTAAATCAAGAGAAGGCGGAAAGTGAAAACTGTTCCAATGAGTCGTCAGATTATCCAGTAGATGACTGGAAGCAGGAGTGGACTCGGCCTGTCCACCAAGTAATCATTGACGATATGAAAAGAGTAGAAGAAATGACGGAGCAAACTACCTATAGATGCTTTGTGAATATTGAAGAGACCGAAATACCAATGCTCGAACTCAAAGAGGAAAGAAGAAAACAGTTGCTCGACTCAGTATCTAGCCCATGGTGTGTGGAACCAGTAGTAAGTGAATTTAAAATGTTGCAAGAAAAGGTGTGCTGCGAGAGTGATAGTCCACAGGAAGACCATAATGGTACAAAGGAGATTCAGGAGGAAGTTGCATGCCAGACATGTATGGGAGCATACCTAGTGACGGCAGAGTTGAGAATGGACCAAGTAAGCACGCAGCAATGTACAGGGTGCAAACATAAGTCAGTTAAGGCAAAAATAGATCGAAGAAATAGTAGAGTTAATGGGACAATCGTGGGAAGCTTAGTTGATGTCGATGTGGCGGCAGGTAGTAGAAGAAAGCCCCCGACAGTTATTGGACACTATGAAACGGGACGCTTCTGGATTGATAGAAGAATTAGAAATTAAATCTTGCCGAATGTTATCAAGATGAAGGAAGAAACACAGCTAAATACCTGTAAGGCGAAAGAAAAAGTGCAGTTGAATACTAGCGGAATGAAAGAAGAGCCACAGTGGAATGCCAGCAGAGGGGAAGGAAACCTGGTTCAGATTGACCCTGACGTTCCGAGAGAGATTGAAGACACAACCGAGGTTACGAATGAGGTGAGGGAAGTGTAAAAGACATTGAGGCGCTGAAGCAGCCCCAGAAAATGGTTGAAGACAAGAAGAAGACTGGAAGAAAAACAGATACATATTTAACTAGAACAGAGGATAGAAGAGAAGGGCGTAATGATGCAACAAATAGTAAAGATGAAGAAGACTCTAATCAAAGGTGGACTGAAGACAAGAGTACTGAGACGACTCCTGTAGATGGCATATCGATGCTAGATAGATTGCGGAAGGTAAAAATAATGTATCAGCCAATGGAGACACAAAGAACGGTTCCTATCACATCGAGTTTAGTGAAGATGTTGAAACACACTAACAGACGAACAAAGAAATTTATTAACCTGAGGAATCTGCCACTTCACAACCAAAGAATAATGTTATGAAGAGAGTAAGGAAAACATAATGATGCCAAGGAACTAGGAGGAGTCCTGGGAAAAAAGATGAATTGAGGCCAAATCGAAGGAGTCGATGCAAGAAGGGACCTAAAAAGAGACGTTGCTACCAGTTGTTGAACTCTTTACCTCTAAAATTAACGGGATCTCGAGATATATGGATCAAGCACGGTCGACCTCCCGACAGAACTGTGGAGAAGGATGAAAAAGCCAAGTGGGTAGTCAGTTTATACATCCTTACGTTAGCGAGGAAGCATTGGATGAAGATACGATACCTAAAAATTGAGACAGGAATAGTGGCCCTGAGCTTGTCCAGAATGATGGAAAGAAGCTTCAATCCTGATGTATATAAATGTATAGTAGAGGAATTTTATATTGTAAATTATTCTTATATACAGAGAGAGTTTTGGACAAACGAGTGCGAGAGGAGTGAACGTATGAAGGATAAATGCCGAGAAGGGAGCGCGAAGACGAGCATCTTTCTCTCGAGAATTATAAATGTTTCAATACATGAACTTCTGACTGGCTGATTCGAAAAAACTCTTTATTTAGAAAGGCGTTACTTTTAAGATATGTGGCTTGATGGCGAAGATTTCTATGGCCAACCCAATGGAAGCAAGGATGCAAGGCCCTACATAGGCGGACTAAAAGATTAGAGAGGTGTTAAGAGTAGGTCCAGTGGTGATGAAGAAGTAAGGTCGGACAAGGAAAATAGAGCCTCAAGAACTTGTGAGTGGATAGATGTAGATATGAACAGAGACGAAGATGATGCTTCAACCAATAACGCTGACGATTGTAACCATCTTAGAGAGGAATTAAGTCAAGTAGGAGACAAAAGATGGGTTATAGCGTAGTAGGCTGTAGCAGCTAATAGCATATGTTGAAGCAATCCCTCGAGCTTGTGCAGTGTGCAATGTCGGATGAAGGACTTGCCTAAAGACTCCAATGAAGAGAGTACGCTCATGAACGGATGTGCCGTCGACGACGAGAGAGGAGCTGCCGTTGTGGTCACCAAGACGTGGTCACAAGAAACACGGAAATGTCGTCGCAGGTCTTAATTAAACATCGGAGAAGCTCCAAAACTAAACATATTCAAGAATTTCACTATCGTTGTGAGGTGAACACTTCGGCACCAGTCCTCAATTTGCTGCGACCTGAGTGTGGAAAGAAAGAGTTACCAGATTTGGATTGGATTCAACACCCTGTGATAGAAGCTTACCGTCAGTGGCGAGATCTGCTTTAGGTACTAGCATTCAGCGGGATTCGGTTCGTTTAGTCAACAGTCATTTTATCGACAAATTACTTTATCGACACCACTTTGTCGACAGGTACGTTTCGTCGATATACCACTTTGTCGACAGCTTACTTCGTCGACAGATACGTTTCATTGACAAGCAACTTTGTCGACAGGTACGTTTTATCGACAAACCACTTTTTCGACAGCTTACTTCGTCGACAGGTACATTTTGTCGACAGCTCATTTCATCGATAGGTACAGTACGTCAACAGCATATTTAATCTACAGGGTCATTTCGCCGATGATAATTTTATGGACATCGTTTTAAGTAGAGGTTACAAACTGCTTCCAACCATAGTTAACAGTTAGTTAGCTAAGGATGCACCTCTCGTTGAGGGGTTCAAAAGGTTACGCCATTTCTTAGCACAATTAAGCAATATGTTTCAACTTATTCGTAAAAGAATATATGCAATATAATACATTTTTTGGCTTTACTGCAACATAGCTTACAAACTACTATTCAAAATCCTCATCTTCCCATAGCCTAATTATTGCATTAGTTTTGTTCCTAAACTATCCAGTTTTGGAAAAGTTCATAGAAAATTTAATTACAGAAAGGTAATCTTTAGCGCCATCTACTGAGCATTATTCTCCAGATGTTAATAATTGAATTCAAAAATCCAGATCAACACTATTGATAAGGGAAAATTACAAGAAAATATTAAAGAGTATTCTTTGTCTTGGGCGCTTGCAGGCGATAGCGCAAGGAGGCGTGTGTCCATGCATGGATTTTTAAAAACTGATATTAAGCTTTCGTATATTTGTTGTAATAGAAATGAGATATGGATTCGTTTTATTCTATGCACTCATTTATTATATTAGTCAAAGTTTTACTCCACGTAATTATTCTCATGATCTTGTGGTACTACTAGTGATTTAAACTTCCCATCTTGCCATCACCATACCGGCTACTACAAATAATTCCCTCTTCTACACCGCCCTTTCTGCTTTATTATACAGTCATTCGAGATAGCCCCCCCTTACATGTTTCAGTATCCACGGATTCCACATCCCTTTAACCGTATCGTGTATTCTGAAAATTTTACCTGTTAGTTCACTCCTCTGCGGAACTTAACCCGTTACTTCCATGTATTCTTAAACCGCACCTGTTCTTTTCAATTACTTGGTGGGTCTTTCAAAATAAGTTGTACTTCCGGCAGTAAGCAGTGCAATGCGGAATAAGAAGTGAGTTTTACTTTCGCGTGCCCTCCTGAGCCAAAGATGCCTAAGCGCTATAAATGATTTCAATGTTCAGTACACTCAGATGCCATTATATATAGGATATTAATAATAACAAAGTGAACGATTGGAAATAAATCGGCCCTGGTACTATTACTATTTTCCTGGTGTGACTAAAGGAAATCGAAAAAAAAAACTTCAGTCATGATGGGTAGCTGCTTGCCAGGAACACACGCACGTCCTACCGCATGTGAAGGTATCAACTCAGTTACGGCCTATAGCAAACTTTAGTAGAGGTGTTGTAGAAACGTCTTGGATAGGAAATAATACTAATAATAAATCGTAATTTGAACGAAAGGAAAAAGCAATTACTTAGTTTAAAAATCATTTCTATAAGCTTCTAAATTCACATTATTTTTGTAAAAAATATTCTCAGTATTTGAGAGGATAATTTCACTATTTTTTTTGTTCATTGTTAGATATACTGTCATCTCTTCATAAGTCTGAAGTTAACTGGTTTTCAATAAGAAATAATAGCAAATATAAGGAAATGAAATAATTTAGTAACATATCGTTTTCTGTAAGCTTCTACATTTTAAATTAATTTTCTTCGTAGATGTAATGGGAGAACAAATGATTCTATACATTTTTCTGTTTAATATTTGCTGCACTGTCCACTCCTCATACACGGATAGTTGATTACACATTTTTTTATTAGTATCTAGCAGGGCGTTATTTGCAGGGTTGGAAAGCGGTGAAATTCCCTGGCGTTTCATGTGCTTTCCCAGATACCTCACTTACCTGTTTTCCTGTAGGGTGGGAAAATCTTTTTCAGAAACTATTTACAAAACATTCTTTTGTACACGAATATTGCATCTCACAATCTTCGTCTTGTTGTTTTACGGGAAATTTATTCAAGATTGATCAGATTGGCCTACAACTGAATTTCTCGTTTCACTTAACTATTGGTTTCACATCTGTTTTGTCCAGTGATTCACTCCCAAATTCTGCACAACGCCCCCAACTTTAAAAATTTTGCTGTGAAAAATCGATAGAAACCATGCAAAACTCCACATTTACACCCTCCAAATTTTGACTTTACATCCCCAAATTGAAAATCCTGGAGGAAACCCTAGTTCTGTCCAATAAGTTTATACTTAACGATACTGGAGGGCTCCAACAAGGTTTGAAGTTAAACATCAGTTTAAACAGTTAACCCCAATCGTCCACTTCCAGTCTAATCCAATATGGACCAAATTTTGAATTCTTTAGTTTTTCATGCTTTTCATCCCTGTTTCACCTGTTTCCGATTTATGCATTTATCTTTGACTTATAAGCACCGATGACCCCAGGTTGAAAAATTCGGGGAGGGGGGAGACTACAATAAGTCATTTGAAATAGTCGAAGCCTGAATTAAGCTTATCACATACGTATAAAATAAAGAATAGTGATAAAATTGGAGGTCTACAAGTTGGCTAAGGTAGATTTGGAAGGGGATTGAACTCCCCATAGCCACCGTCGTAACTCCTTGCTTGTGTATGAGATTCTGAAATATGCGTATCCTATAATATTATTATCCTATAAATTTCCTCGTACCTCTTTTGATGACAAGTAATATTCTGTGAGCGAGGCTCATCCCTCTCCAATTTGTGCCGCTAAAGTGCCTGTCGACAATGAGTTGTCGACGAAACGTACCTTTCGACAAAGTGAACTGTTGACGGAACGTACCTGTCGACAAAGTTCGCTCTCGACAAAACGTACCTGTCGACAAACCGTACCTATCGACAAAGTGAGCTGTCGACAAACCGTACCTATCGACAAAGTGAGCTGTCGACAAAACGTACCTATCGACAAAGTGAGCTGTCGACAAAACGTACCTATCGACAAAGTGAGCTGTCGATGAAACATACCTGCCGACAAAGTGAGCTGTGGACAAAGAGCTGCCGACGAAACGTACCTGTCGACGAAATGAATGCGACCGCATCAAGCTATACGGCCTTGAAGACCTTTCAAGAATCCTGAAGCCTGCCAAGTATCATTGTGCCGAGTATATTAGGAAGTTTAGAGGAAGTAGCGCAGTGACTGTGAATTCGAAGTGTTGTCCATGAGGAACGGTACTAGGATGCGGAGCCCGTTCGGACTCCACATGCTACAGCATGTATTGTACGAGCATAGCAGTCAGTGTTTATAGTGGAGTTTTGGAGATGGCGTGCGACCTCGTGAACTGCAGCAATTCAGTTCCACAGTTATTCTTATATATTTTTAAATAATCTTTTAGCGGAAAGTTTAGAAACATTAAGAAAGAGAAATATTAAGAAAAGGAAAGTATTAATTTGATTATAGTTTATATTTATTTACAGCGTAATTACATGTCAAGAAGTGATGCTTATAGAAAGTTCGTGTATACACTTTTATATCCCGACCAAGGTGGTCGTGTAAATTAGAACTACTGAACTGAAGCACGAAATAAATGTGCACCAACAACTATTGGTTGGTCCTTTTTGAACAGATGAACCTTCCGACAGGTTCCCCCAGTTATTTTGTCTCTCTGTGAATAGGCGAATAATTAGGTTTGACAGTCTCTTTATTTGAGAACCAGGGGACTGGACTCTCATTTAGAGTTCTTTGGATCAAATAGGTCTCTTACAGACAGGTTCCCGTTGAGTGACTGTACTCTCGTATCAAGAGGATACATTTTTTGGTGTCTACCTCTCATCGAGAGGCCAAAGAGAGATTAGGTCTCCTAGCGAGGAGGTCATTCTCTTATCGATTGGTCCCTTTTCCGGCCTTCAACAGCAGTGCAGGATGACCCTTGGGAAGCTCATGGGAACACTACGTGCTCCGTTGATGTGGTGGTTGCAGCACGTATTCTTCACCTAACAGTGGGTACACTCCGGAAGCTCTACTTTCCCTCTGCATATCATAGCAGTTTCGGGTCCAGTCGATGAGGGACCATCAATAACTACTACTGGCGTCTGAACACGGACTACGTGTAATTGTTACAATGTTCACTTCTCAAATACTTGAAGCTTGAGTGATAACTGTTGTACTTTATCTCTTCCAATTTTGATGTTTGATGTTATTTATTTTCTTTAAATTGCCATTCCGTTGCTTTCTACTTACAAAAATGAATTTTTTAATGTTTCTCGCAGCTTTTTCACACACACACACACACGCACACCGAAATTTTTGAGCCCCCACCGGAAATCGAACCCGGGACCGCTCGCACTGAAGTCGAGCGCGCTACCGACTAGGCTACGCAGGAGCTCATATATATATAT
>JAGDQP010022740.1:0-30044 GCA_022664845.1 Lepisma saccharinum | reverse complement strand
GGGCCCGGTTTTTTTCCACAGATCCTATCACCAGTAGCACTGCAAGAGCCAAGCCAATGAAGAACGTACAAACACCAGATTCACTGAACGATACAGCTGCACCAACGCTAACGCGCCTTACTCTCATGTTCCAGATGCCTATGGCTTGCCGATATTGTTCAATAGATACTCCCATCTTGTTCCTTTTGACTTTACACAAGTGTGTGCGAAGTTAGAAAACGCATGCACTAATAATCTTAACACTTTGTTTCTTCTATAAACACTCTTGTTGAACACCCACTTTTGACAATTTTGTCAAGCTTAGGACAGCAGAGAATTTCTTAAATGGAAAAGTTTCCAACGCTGCTCCGATGACACATGGAGGACGACAAAGGAAAGTTCAAATACAGAAGACAAATAATAAAAGGGTCAATAACACCACACCCACGCACAGAAAATAATTACAGTAGTTCAGTAAGCGTTTAAAAAAGCATTGATAACATTCTAACACAGCAAAAATTGTACTTTCCAAAGAATCTTGCACATAAATACGGAGCACCAAAACCAAGCCACGCCGCGCGTTCTCACTGTTATTTACTTATATACATTGGCCAAAGGGTCGCAGCCATGTTTAAGAAGGTTGTCGCTAACTAAATTGCTGGGAACTTGCTTGCTTCAAGGGAGGTTTGCCCAAACTTATGTCCTTTGTTTGACCCTCCTCCTCATAAAAGTTGGCTGCCACAGTTTAGTTCTTGAAGGGAAAGCTGAACTGCGGTTTCTACAATTCATGATTTTCTCCATATACGCGCTACTTTTCAAGAAACCCAAACAAATTGCAAGATGACTCAAAGGTAAGCAGTGTTCAACTTTCAGTCTTGTTTCGGACTCTGGTGGGATTTAAAGGAAAACCAACTTTGCTTCTTCTAAAACGACTGATTCTTTGAATGAGGAAGGGTAAAACAAAGGTCACAAGTTCGGGCAAACCTTCTGCGACCATGATTCTAATAGAGTGCTGAATGAAGTTTGAGGACCTTGAACGTGTCAACGACGCTAAAGATTCAGTCGATTTGCAAGCGACTAAACTAGTTTTACTTTTAGCTCACCAGGAAGTTGGAAGCAGGACTGTTTTCCTTAAAACTTTTGCTTAACTTTCGAGTCAACTTGAAATTTGTGTGTTGTGAGTCCCTACCCGTTTTCTAACTTGAAGTCATGAAAG
Source organism: Lepisma saccharinum (assembly GCA_022664845.1). NCBI lineage: Eukaryota > Metazoa > Arthropoda > Insecta > Zygentoma > Lepismatidae > Lepisma > Lepisma saccharinum. The sequence goes on along the minus strand of JAGDQP010022740.1, from coordinate 28,849 downwards.
GTGTACTAAATAAGGGAACACATCCATTGTAGGCTGTTTAAAAGGGGTCACTTTCTGTTTTTAATATTATTTTTTCGAAACCGTTTGTTCAACGCTATTTGAGATCTCATCCCGGGAATACAGCTGAACCGTTTCATATGATTTTTGTATTATAGTTAGAACCTACACGGGACTGGTTTTATTATGTCAGTTTCATCAAAATGCGTTTCCAGAGAGGGTATGGGGAAGGGGGAGGTCGAAACTTATGTGAAAAATAGAGTATCTCCCCTCTAGGTAGGAAATAAAACTTGGTATATAAAATCCCCATTGAAAGTAAGCAGATACCTGCCCTAGGACTATTCAAAGGAAGACGGGCATTTTCGATTTTTTTTTATTTACTAGAAAACGTTTGTTGTCTTACGCTGGCTGAGGTCCGTGAATTCAGCTGAACTGTTTCGCATGACTTTTGTATTGTACTTAGCGCCTGGGTTTATGATGTCAGTTTCATCAAAATGTGTTTCCTGAGAGGGACGGCGGGGGGGGGGGATAATTCGAAATTTGTGAAAAATAGAATATCCCACAAACCGTTATAGATAGGAAGATTAAACTCGGTGCATGGAAACTTCGTTAAAAGTAAGCAAACACGTATCATTACTGCAGGTTTTTTTTAGGGAACTAGGTGAGTGGGATTTTTAATTGGGTGAAAGTTTTTAATTAATGACACTGTTTTTACTGCAAGATAGGTAATGAATGTATCAGTTCCTATTTCCTTTTAACCTAACCTAACCTAAATTTTCCTGTCTCACGGCCAGATGAAGGCAATGATAAGTGACTGAAATATTGCCATTATAAAAATCATAACGTGGTCTTGGTACTTACACTTTTCAAGGTAAGCCTAAAGATTGTGCAATTTAGTTGAACTTTAGAAACAAATTGGATTATTTTGGTAATAATACACATGTGTTACTCGTTTCATATTTGGGGGTAAGACAAATCATATGATTCCTAACATTTATTAATGTGTTTATAAGCTGTTGGAGTTCTTATTGCCGAACGTCAGTTCGGCTCCTGGGACGAATCGATCTACATTTCTTCGTTTCTCTGTTTGTCTACCTGTACCACGCTACGGGGTGCATTTTTCGTTCTTTTAACTTGAAATGTTTGATAGTAAAAGCAAGAGACACTGTGAATATGGTATTCTGGCGGCGATCCGACAGAAAATATCAAGCGACCTTCTACAGGTCGAAGTTTGGCCCTATAATTTCTCTTGATGGGACATCAACTACTTGAAGCTATAGCTCTATACTTCTACATAATTTTCATGTTGCAGTGTACTGTAATTTTGTTTTATTGATGTCTATACATGAGATCCCCCACCCCACCTCTTCCTCCTTCAAAAATCAGTCCTACCCTGTGTATTGTGCGCGGAATCTCGATTTTTTATTGTGGTCACCTTAATAACTCAAAACTTGATTACTCGAAAATCTCCATAACTAGAATTTTTAGCTGTTCTCTTCAGCTTCGAGTTATCGAGGTCCAGCTGTATATTTCTAAAAGTACAGAAGGTTCAAATTTTCCACTGCCTAGGTTAGGCTGAAGTGTAAACTTGTGATTCACGTAAATTTGAAAATTCGTTAACAGACGTATTAGAGTATTAGATATTGACTATTTGTATTTACTGTTAACCCTCCTTTCTGTACTGGTTATTATCACTTAAGTGGCAAAAAAGGACCTTTTAACAAATATTTCCTAAATGTTATATTACCTATTTTTTCTTGTACTCTTGTATTACCTATTTTCTCTTGTGTCAGAAGTACTTTCCTATGTTGCATATTTCTAGCAATAATACAATACAATAATAATCCTCTATTATCCGTTTCCCTTTTAGGAGAGATATCTCAAAACCACGGCTGCAGTCCAAATTTCGAACCACAAGCAACGAGCAGCACCCATGATGTATCAGAAAACTAATCATATAACACCAGTGATGAATTGTCAACAACACCGACCCATCCACTGACAAGCAGTGCATGTTCCTGCAGTAAGTCATGAAACCTTAATAATAATTTCCTATAATAAATTATGTTCGTTAAGGTTTATCAGTTAAAACTATGCTTAATAATGTATTAATTTAAACTATTAGAGCTCGACCAATTTTTTGCGACCGTTTTCTTGTTGCGGAACATTAGTGGGGCACATGCGACTACTCGATCATCATTAGTTCGTTTGTCTGTCTGTCTGTACCACGCTACAGGGCGCCATTTTCGGTCATTCAACTTGAAATTTTGAGGGTAGAAGCATTAGACACCCGAAATTTGCTGTATAGTTATTGGTTGTGATATGACGTAAAATTTCAAAATGGCGGCCACGTTTCCAAATTGGCTGGCATCCACGCTACAGGGAGCAATTTTGAGCCTTTCAACTTGAAATTTTGATAGTAGAAGAACGAGAGATATTAAATTTACTATATAGATTTTGGCTACAATCCTACAGAAAATTTCGAAATGGCGGGCATTCATGCTACACAGCGAGATTTTAGTTCTTTTGACTTGAATTATTGAAGGTACAAGCACGAGCCACTTTAAATTTACTGTATAGATTTTGCTGGCGATGCGAAAAAAAATTCAAAATAGCGGGCATCCACGCTAGAGGGTACAAATTTTGATCTTTTAACATGAGGCAACTGATTAGTGGTGATCTGTGAGGCCCACTAGTTTTATGTGATTTTCGATATGTGAGGCCAAGAAACTTGAAATATATCAAGGAGGGATACGATTTGGTCGTAAGTGAGCCAGGACCATAATTAACACCGGGTACAATATCTGTATTCACAAGATGCAACTCAAGATTATTTAAAAAATATATATAGTTCAATCTACGAATTCAAAGCCTTTACGTCGTAAAAACGATGTCGGCCTGCGAATAACTCAGATACTTCAGCTTCGTACCAGCGATTGCTTCTAAAACTAATGGTTTGCTTGCAGGATAAAATTTTTCGAAAGATCCAATCGGCGGTGCAATATAAACGGAAAGCATAAAGTGTTATTTTCCTGTAAAAGTTTTTTTTATTTAGTAAATTGCTTACAATGCTTTGATAAAATCCCTAATATATACAACCTTCTTCAAATCCGTTTAAACAAATCCAACCTAAAATACTTACCTTTCCTTTTGGCTCTCACATATTAATATTTAATCCTGTTTAATTTACGTGCTCTTTTGAAAACGAGAAAACGCAACTAAATTATTTAATTAGCTACTAAATCAACATTGTGTCTTTGCGGATATCTGGTTCTTTTTAGTCAAACTAAACATTCTTTAAAGTTCTAATATATTCGTATGAAATTCAAAAGGACGAAAGTGGCTTAAAATAGCCAGAAGTCCCGTCATGGTGACCCCTTTTAGTGGGCCCATGGCAAAAGTGGCCCTGCGGGCCTGTACTACTAGTTAGTGTTCTTTTTCTTCTTGTACTGACAGTGATTTGTCCCTAATCTATGTTACCTAATCTTTCATTTGATGGCATTCTTCTTGTTGTGTGGCCGAAAGCCTTTTCGGTATTATATTATTCAGACTTTTTTTTTTAAATTAGCGCCAGTTGTTAAGATACACCAAAACTTTCTTGGAGACCTACGTAAGGTAAGAAATTAGTGTGGAGAAATGAACTCCTATTTCAATATTACATGTTTCTCTTGTATAACTTTAATTTCTTCTCAGACAGTTGAACCATTTATTTGTGAAACAACTTGAATCCAATAAATTATAAACTGAGTACTCACTGAATAAAAGATACAGAAATAGGGTACTTACCCGAAATGACGTCTCTGATAAAACACAGAGTACCATAGGTTTCGAAACCACCCGGTTTCTTTCTAAGTGGGAGGTGAGTAGAATTTAAAAGGGTGAAGAGTAAAATGCTTAGAACAAAGGAACTCCACATTTGACAACATAGTCGAGAATCACGTAACAAACTTAGGGGGAAAACTAGAAGGCACAACCGAACTGCAATGATACACAAATGAGAATGAAAAATGGCTGCGCTACCGGAAAGGAAGGAGCTCCTGCTTTCCATTGGAAAGGCCGTTTTCCATTATCATTTATTTATCATTTCAGTTCGGTTGTGCCTTCTAGTTCCGTTTTTTTTTCTCGACTGTGTTGTCAAATGTGGGCTTCCTTAGTTCTAAGCATTTTGCTCCTCATCCTTTTAAATCCTACTCACCTAACACTTAAGAAGAAACCAGGTGGTTTCAAAACCTATGGCATTCTGTGTTTTAACAGAAAAGTCCTTTCGGGTAAGTACCCTATTTCTATAACTTGAATCCAAATTTTGACAGAAGCTGAGTTACGACTTCCAGATTATTTTCCTCTACAAGGTGAAATTCCTGAAGTGCAGACTCTATTTAAAATTATTGGCATAACAAAATTCTTAACATATAAAGAAAGAAAGCATTTGATCATTTCAGTAGATTTCTGCTTCTACTCACAAATGTTACACCAGAATTTACTTTTTCATTAAACGATTCAATTATACAGTAATAGAATAACTTTCTTTCAGTAACACAAACTACTGAATACTGCGCATCTAAAAATTTGCTTTTTTTTTAGGTATTGGTGTAGTAGCAAGACATCCTCCAGAATTGCAAGAGACACTTAAAGAAGCCTGCAACGATGTAAAGATCCTGAAGAGAAGCGTTTTGTCTCAAGGTGAATTTTCAAGTGTCATCACGTTCCCTGAGGATATTACTCTGCCTTGCACCACAGTAGAAGATGTACGAAGATTAGAAGACTGGCTACACGTACCAGATAATGAGACTTCCCTGGAAGGTGTTATTTTGTAGGATATGCTACAATAATAAATTCTGCATGCATTTTTCATAGTAGCTTCGATGTGGATCGGTGATTGAAACTTGGCTTTCTCAAAATGTTATTTACGTTCGTGTTGCGAAGTTGTTCAGGTTCAGGTAAATTTAACTTGAATAATTTTAAATTTTTCATTAATTATTTTCTGCTTTATGAATAATTTATAGTTCTTTTGCCTGCGTTTTTAAAAACATCTTTTAAGAACATTTACACACTAGGTGTAGACAAAATATTTTTAAATATCTATTGTGTTTATAATTTGTATCTTCTTGCGTTCTTTTGTGCAATGTTTTTATCATCATATCTCTAACATTGTAATTGAAATTGGGATCCATCATACGAAAACCAGAATCGGCATGGTTATAAAAATACAGTGGAAAAATATGTAGTTTTGGAATTGTAGTACTGTGAAGTGATATAACATGATTTTTCGGTTTGTTTTGTAAAGAATAGATTTGTATTCGCTTTTTAAAGTAATTCAAAATGATGAACCATCTTAGGTTGTGAGGTATATATACTTTTGACATTGACTAAAACAATAGGATGTATTGAAAGTCCATAGAAAATTATCAACTCACTTCAAACATTGTTATTGTGTTACGTGATCGTCTTATACGTTTGGCTGGATTGCAAAGAGACGTGTGATAAAATAAGAACATGGTGATTGTGCAGAAAAAGGTACCTCTGAGTTTCGAAGAGGTCAAATTGTATACGTGTTGTGAGCAGCATTCCTCTCAAAGCCATTTGCACGATGAAGTAATGCCCAGGGTGGAGGTGATACCTCGCAGTGCGCAGGAGATGCGTTGCATTTTCTGCAGGTTTTTCCATTATTTTTATAACCATGTGTGTATCTATTTGAAACAGGAACGTGTGATCCATTAACTTTAGTACATGGTGCACCAAGCTTCATTTCAGATGTGTGAAATCCTATTTTGTCCCTGACTTTTTTTAAAATGAAAATTGTGTGACAAGACCTTAGATAGAACTCGGAACCTTGGGCCTAAGGTTCTAATGCACCACAAAGTCCAAATGTCCGGGATTCCATCCTCAGTCGAGTCACATAATTTTCACTCTTTAAAAAATAATAACAGCATCTATAGAGGTGTAGTGTATCCAAATTTAAGTTGTCTCAATTTCTACATTGTACGTTCTCCTCTTAACTAGTCATATATAGCGAAACTTGTACAAACCGGAACTTGAATAAAACAGAAATCTGTGTATAACGGAAACTTTTCCAAGTCGGTACTTCTTATGGTAAATACTTAATAAATACTTTGCATAAAACGGAAATTTGTTTAACGCAGAAACGGAAAGCAAATATAGTACTTGGAAGCCTCGAATGAAGCTGATTATTTTTTTTAATCCTAGCCAACAAGCAAGAACGCTCTTCAACATTTTCTTATCTTTGGAGACAAAGACATCAACATGGAATGTCACTTAATAGCGAAAGAGACTTTCCATTTTTCTTTGCCTCAAGATAACCCATCACAAGACACCACCAGATGTGATTTTAGTGTTGAGTTCCAGCGCTTTCCATTTTATACAAGTTTCACAGTATATAATTTTATCCAATAATTTAAAGTATGCATGTGTAGGTTACTTTTGTAGCTTGTTTTTCTTTAAAACTGTCCACACACAAATTATATATATTTACCGAAGATGTAAAACAAAAAAGCTTTTCGATGACCTCTGCTGTTATCTTCAGTTGGCAAATTAAGAAGGACTGGAAATATTTTTTCAGTATTTGTTGTTGTGTTCCAAGAAGGAAAAGTATAAATAAACAATAATGTTGTGTAACTGGCAACACTCGATTGCTTTTTCTATAGGGTAACATAAAGTTGCTTATTTACGCTCTTTGAAAACAAACAATTACCATACTGTGATCATATACAGGGTAAGTCAAAATGATGTACCCGATTTCATAAATTTATTTTGTGAAATATAATGAACATATCTGAATGTAATACATGTGGTAAGAAGGGTAACTCTCAAAGTTTTTTTCAGTCACATCACAAGTGCTCTATGTGAGCACCTCCCGTAACACGACACACATCAAGCCGATATTCTATCTCCTCCCAAACTTTGTGTAGTGTGTCACGGTCAATCTCTGCAATGGCTGCTGTGATGCGGGCGCGAAGGTCACCCAATGTTGTTGGAAGTGGTGGTACGTAAACACGATCCTTTATGAAAACCCACAAAAAGAAATCACACGGGGTCAGATCGGGCGAACGAGGTGGAAAACGAATGAGAACTCGATCCTCCTGAGATGCACGGCCTATCCAGCGCTGTGGCAATGCCTCATTGAGATGATCCCGAACGCTGCCATGGTAATGCGGAGAGGCACCATCCAATTGAAGAATAAAATCTGCACTATCCTCTTCGAGCTGTGGAAGGAGCCATTGTTGCAGCATATCAAGAAAAACGTCCTGTCACAGTAGGTTCAAGGAAGAAAAAGGGCCCATAAATCTTTTCAGGGAAAATGGCACAAAACACATTCACCTTGGGTGAATCGCGTTGGTGTTCCACAACTGCGTGGGGATTATCAGTTCCCCAGATCCTTACGTTGTGTCTATTCACATTCCCAGAAGGGTGAAACACCGCTTCATCACTGTAACGTAACCTTTCGGCGAACCCATCCTCTTCCATAAACGTGAGAAAATGAGCACAGAAAGACGCTCGAGCAACATAATCAGTGTCTCTTGAGGCTTGTAGCAGTTGCAAGCGATAGGATTTCATTTGTAAACGTTTCTGCAGAATTCGCCATACAGTTTTCTGTGGCATTTCAAGTTCCCTCGCTGCCCGGTAGGTAGACTTCTGTGGACTCCGCAGAAAACTGGCGCGAACATGTTCCACTGTCTCTTCCTCAGCTGAAGGACGGCCAGTCGATTTTCGCTTACAGATGCAGCCCGTATCTCTGAATTTTTCATACCACGTACGAATGGTTTTCCCAGTAGGTGGGTCTCTGCCATACTTGGTACGGAAATGCCGTTGAACACTCATAACAGAGTTGTTTACATGGTAATCCAGCACACAGAACGATTTCTGCTCTCCCGTCAGCGCCATTTTCGTTAACTGCTTCCAGCGCCGCGTAGCGGTAGACAATGCAACCACGCGGGACATAAACTAAACTCAATTAAACTTTGAACTTTTGCCTTCCCTTGCGCGTAGCTCACATTAAGATATGTTCATTATATTTCACAAAATAAATTTATGAAATCAGGTCCATCATTTTGACTTACCCTGTATATATCACACCCTAGTCGGTAGCGCGCTCGACTTCAGTGCGAGCGGTCCCGGGTTCGACTCCCGGTGGGGGCTCAAAAATGTCGATGTTGACCCAGCATCGTGAGGACAATTGGGGAGCTGCTGTGAATAAAAGACAGTGGCGATCACAGTTTGAGCTTCGAATCTCCTCTCCCAATCCATCTGGTAAGCGTGGGAGTAGTAGACCAACTCTTCCCTTCGGGGAGAGGCCTCATCCACTAGTGGATTGAATATGGCTGTGATATATTATATATATAGTTAGTGCATACTACTATGCCTCTAATCCACAGCAACTTTTCGATATGGTATTACGTCTTCGTAACTGTGATCACAGTATTGAATAGGTTCTGTTGGATAAAACAAAACCTATGACTGACCATAACATTCAGGAATCCTTTATTATATATAAACTGGAAGCAGCGCTCCATTTGGACAAAGGTGAATTAAATCCTGTCTGGAACGATCTTTTTGCCAGATATTGCCACCGTCTGAGAAGAATGATCGTGTGCTTGACTTTTTTTTCTCCTCAGCTGTGAGTTCTTAGTCGGTTACTAAGAACTTGTGCCCCGACTTCCATGTGCCTAGACATCATCAGCCCTTTTTCTTCTCTATTTTATTTCAGTCTCTTCTATACAAAGTTGTTCATTTTCCGCGCTTGGAAAAAGTATATACTTTTAAACCATGCACTTATCCTTTTAACCTTTTCGAATTATTGACAAGCCGAAGAAGGAATAATTAATATTCTGAACACGTGTTTTATCTGGAAGCCTGAGCACAAGCGTATGTTTAATTATTTATACGATCATCACCGTTTGCATGATTTGTATTTACAAGGGAATAAGATTATTGACAATCGGTCTACACGATTTTATTTTCTTATTGAGTCTTTTTCTTGCATGACTAATCGTAGATATGATATTGTATGATTGATGTCTAGTGTATTTATCGCATTCTATACCTATTGTCGTTCTCGTCATTTCAGCGGCTGTTCGTAGTAACTTCGTAGGAAGGCATGCAACGGAGACCGAGATTAAAGAAAAGATCCAATCCTGATACAGGTGGGGAAGAGATCGCGACGGTGGCAGAGAAAAACGACGGGCATCAAGCGACAACGCTGTACTCACAGCGCCACAAGAGGAGGATAATTAAAAACACCGAAAAGGAAATACTCGAAGAATTTCGTCAGTCCGTTGGTAATTATGAAATTAATAGGCAGGACGTAAAAATTGTGAATAGTGATGTGAATTTTGTGGATATAGAGCCTAGCATTAGGCATTTCGAACAAGCAAAAGAAAGCAAAAAATGTCATATATATTTGCTGCTTTTGACCTCTAGAATCATGTCCCAGGCGTTCACAATCGTGCAGATCAACACACTGTATTTTTTTGTAATGGTAGGTAGTATATGTAGCCAAAGGGGAAAAACTTTTTTTTTGTCAATTCTTTATCAGTAGCAATTTTGTAAGTGATACAGTATGCTTAGCACTGAATATTTTTGTAAACCTTTCTGTCTGATTAATAAAAGTATTACATTTGTCATATAAGTAAGTTTTTTTCTAATATATAAGTAAATTTAAAGATAGCATTCGTGTAGTATAAAACAACTTATCTTTAAGGGTTACTCGGTGCTGTGTTTTACCAAGAGTAAATGAAATAAGTTAAATGAACTGAAAGAGGAAAGGATAATTATAAAAAGTAGGTATAAATTAATCCACTTACTTTTACAGAGTGTATATAATAGCGATCATACCCTGAAAAAATGTGATTGCTATATCTTGTGGTGTGTTTACGAGGACTTTGCTCTGAGTAAGCTATTTTCCAGCCATTTTTGTTATGATGATTGCTGTTTATATCTGCCTAATTGTTCAACGATTTTCCCACGCACTCGCAACTATTGGATTGAGGAAAACCTCCTACCCTGCACATAGACATTTATATGTAGTTGTGTTATTTTTCAATCTCCACTTTACTTGTAGTTTTATATTACATTTTAGTTGCTTATTTTCAACTTGGTCAAGAGCACATTGTGAAACGTCCTTAGAGAAATAGCAGTTTCTTAAGATATTTTCGAAGCTTAAAAAGCACAAACGAAATTGGCGGTTTCGAACAGTACAGGCGTTCTGTGATCCTGTCCTGTTTCAGCTTCGAAAATATCTTAAGAAATTACTATTTCTCTAAAGGCGTGTGCTCTCGACCAAGTTGAAAATAAGCAACTAAAATGTAACATAAAACTACAAGTGAAGAAGTAGAGATTTAAAAAATAACACAACTACACATAAATGTCTATGTGCTATGGGTGGGGTAGGAGGTTTTTCCTCAGTCCAATCGTTGGGAGTGCGTGGGAAAATCGTTGAATAATTAGGTGGCCCAACGTTGGAAAGTGGTTGTTCCAGCACAACACGAGTTGGTTGGCATTATGTTGAAAAATGGTTGAAACATTTGTTAGCCCATCGTTGAAAAGTGGTTGATCGTTGAGATTTCGTTGCAAAATGGTTGACTGAAGAGTGGGCCCACCGTTGGGAAATGGTTGTCTCATGGCAATACATCGGTAGGTTGGCGCACTGTTGAGAAATGGTTGTATATCCCGTTGGCCCAACGTAGACTATTGCTGATGGTTGGGAAATTGTTGTTATATTGTTGCTAAATTTTCTGGGCAAACGGTGAAAAATGGTTGTTTGGCCCAACATTGATAAATTGTTTAACAAATGGTAGGCCCATTGTTGAAATATTGTTGTTTCATTACAACAAAAAGTCGTCGTCTGCTTTATTGTTGATAAATGGTTGTTAAAATCGTTGGCCCAACGTTGTCACAAGTTCGTTGAAAAAAGCATCGGAAGGGCGGACATAGCTAACGTTGTTTTCAACCGTTGGGGAATGGTGACTTCAACCAAAAGTCGACGGTGGCCCAACGTTGTTTGTGCTACTTGGGTTCTTCAGTTTTGATCGAGGAAACCAAACTCCAACAGCTCACCATTACTGTCACGCCACAAGAAAGCCCCATTCCTGGACCATATATTGACATGTGACAAGAAATGGGTGTTATACGGCAAACTGCAAAAGAAAGCATCATTGGTCGTTACTGGTTCTGTGGCATTTGCCCCCCCCCCCCCAAAAAAAAAAACATTCATAAATAGAAGGCACTGTTCTGTGTTTGGTGGACCACCGCTGGTATTGAATTGGTTGAGAGTTACAAAACCATCATAGATAAGGTGTGCTGAAAATACCAGTTGCAAAGGGTTTCAGCTGCACTGCTTCAGAACCAGCCAGCATTGGTCAATGGGAAAGTAGTTCCGTAGCTTTAAGATAACACCAAACCTCATATGGCGAAAAGGACCAGGGTAGTGATCAAAACACTTGTCTGGGATCTTCTTCCTCATCCGCCTTAATCTCCTGACATCTCCCCTTGAGAAAGTCACTTGTTTTCGGCAACAAACAACCACCTAAGTGATCAGCAGTTCCGAAACCGACAAGATGTCACGCAAGTGATCGAGAGGCTTTTCGACTCTAGAGAGAAGTTCTTCAAGCACAGGATTTATAAGCTTGTATCTCGTTGGGAATATGTAATTAAAGCTGAAGGAGATTATTTCACTGAATAATCTCCTTGTTTGTTTTCCACGAAACAAATATTTCAAAAAAATGACTTGTCACCTTCTCCCTAATCTAGCACGAACCTTTTAAGAACAGGATTTGTGTCAAATGTGGGATCGAAACGTCAACCGGGTTTGAATGCTAGACAGAGCGCGAGCAGGGTTAACATAGGGCAATACTCGCCTTGAAAACTGAAATCAACAGTACAATAATTATTGATCCACATTGAACACCCATTGCGAAACCGTTATAGGTTGAAGCGTCTTTTTGTGCATTAAAACGTATGTACATTACAGTCAGAAAATGGTCCCATCATTTTACGAAATCGCAGTAGAGAAATGTGGAAAGCGAAACGAAAGAACAAAGAAAATAGAAACATGCAAACTAGGAACAGGAAGTACAGTTGCTCACAACTGACTTCCGAAAACTTTGTTTACCTTCAGTTGTATGATTTTCTGGTTTCGTTTTGTTTATGTTCATGAAATTATAACATCTATTCATTGGCAAGAAATTTATAAGCCGCATTACTACCTGCACAAAATATATTATAGACAAACTTTCAGCAAACTAGTGATCAGAAATAGGCCGAGAGCGTTGAAATAGTCACTTTTAAACTTCCACTTGCCCCCCGTGTAATTCAGATTTAGTTTCTCCTATTATTTCTTCATATATTTAGTGTATGTTCTGATGCTTTTCATTGCATGAATTTTAAAACAAGATACTTGGGATTCTGCCGTTACATTTCCTGGTTTACTGTCACATTCATGTTATTCTATGTGTCATCACAAATATACCACATTATACCCACAAAACTAAATTTATAAAAAGATGCAAAGTAAAAGCATGAATGTTGTTGTTGCATCATCATGTAACTTTTTTTTTATCATCCTGTTTTATGAAGTTTATAGCAGTTTTTCTAGAAAGTCAATCGATAAACAAAAGAAGTGCATATATATTTCTCTTTCTCACACAGTGCAAAGTTTAAAAGCACAAAAAAGCCAATGATAATATATACATTCTTTTAAAGTAAACATTTACGGGGTCTTATTTTAAGATACCTTATTACTCAAGGCATGGGGTAATTTTTTAAAAAAATACCGAACAAATCAAGAACATTACTGAAAATTTGAAAAGCGACATATTAATATTTATAGAATAAAATGTTTCAGATTTTGAAGCTAATGTTTTTAGCGAATATATGTGAATGTCAGTTCATAGCTTAAGACGACATAGCACAGGACTTCAAGTTTATTTTCAAAAAATAAATATTTTCAAATTATGGATTACTTTATTTGGTAGATATTCGGAAGTATTATCCAATATAGTATCTAAAATCCCATTGTTCATTGTGACTCGTCCACTATTTTTAAGTATATTTTAAAAGAATCGAGCCTGATTACCAAAGGTTTTTAAAACTAGCTTGAGTTTGAATTTTTGAATGTTTTAAAGGTTTTAGGTAAGTTTGTGACAAGCCGAATGGAACATGATGTGAGAATAGGTGAAATGGAGAAAGAGGGAGGAAATGATATAATCAGGCTTGACCCCGAGAATACCCAGACGCACGCTGTTTGACCACCACAAAGCCACATTGAACGAATCGGGATCGAACCGCAGACTTCAGGAACCAGAAGCGAGCGCTCTACCACAGACACAAAACGAAACGGAAAGTGGTTCCTTTTCTCTTAACTTGTTGAGTGTTTGTGTTACCCGTTAAGAAAACCTTTAATCAATTGTTTCACTTTCAGTATATTTCTAACACTAGTCTAACATTTTATTATGATCTATATAATCATAAGAGCAAATATCCATCCGGAAATGTACAGTTCGACAGGGTAGTTTGGAGGGAGAGTTGGAGGGTCTTTACTAGAGGGAGGAAGGAGTTTGTGGAGGCTGGGATGAGTTTCGGTGTCAGAGGTTCTGGTCTGAGAGGTGTCAGGATGAGTGGACCAGTGGTAATGCCACCTGAGGTTACGGGAGAAGGTGAGGAAATCATTATGTAAGTTGGCTTGTTCAATATGGCGGGAAGGAGAGAAGAAAAGGTTGTACGAAAGGACTGTTCGGTGTCTGAAATCTTAGTTTTGCCCCTTGGGAAAATTCCTGACTTCGCCCTTGTCCAATACTAGCCCATAACCTATTCGGAGAAAGTGAAGACAAACGTAGCTCAGAGGAAGGGCGAAAGAAAGTTTATCCTTTGTACTGCTTTGAATCTTATCCCCTCTTTGGTGAAAGTGAAGAAAGGTAGCTCAGAGGAAGAGGGAAACAATTGGTTCCTTTTGTGCTGGCTCCCATGTTTCCCACTTTCTTTAATATGTAATAGCATCGTGCATTCCAGCCTCGTTTTAGATACACAGGGTGAGAAGATATACACATTTTAGTTACACATTCCAGTTGATATTAAAGATATATAGAAACTCTTCTTTTCTAAGTTTACGATATATCTGTAACTAAAATTCAAATCTACGAATTTTCCACTCCGGACCGGTACTGGTCCTAGGACTAGCTGTTGAATACCACTGTTCTACACGAAAGTACATTTAATAATCTCGATTGTACTTAACGCGCTTTGCAATAGAGGGGCTAAGAGAGGTTAGATCATTTTAAAAAGGTAATTAACACTCATAATGCAGTTCAAAGATTTGTTTATTTTGACAAAGTATGATGAATATAATAGTAATTTTGAAAAGCTGAAGATAACAATTACATTAGTAGATGTTTACTTTTCTTCCATTTCAAGCATCTGGACCTGAAATATATTATTAATATTAGTATTGATAGTAGCACTACAGTAGTGGTTACGTACTAATCTAGCCTACCTTCTAAGAAGTTAAACTAATATGAATGTACGGTACGAATCATGTTCGCCTTGGTTACCCAACCCTCTTGGTCCAGACGATAACACTGCGGATCTAGGATCCAACCCCATGGCTGACCATCTTGCTCTAGGTCTTTCAGGGTTTCCTTCAGTTTCAACAGGTGAATTCCGGGTTGTTACATCAAAGGCCCTGGCCTTTGTCCCTTCCTCATCCTCTATCAAACCCATTCGGACATGAAAGTCAAGTTGTATATAATTTATTCATGGGTTCACGTTAAAGTTTTATTACAAAGCACATTTCGCATGAATGAGTTACCGATTGTATTTATCGTCCCAAAGATCGACCTTCCATACTATTCCTTACGACACTATTTAAACGACCTAAACTTTTGTTTAAATGTAGACTTTAATCTTGCCCTCTTTTGTTTTTTGACAGATAGAAATGAAACCATAATTTTTCGAAACTAATAGAGAAAACCAAGTTTCGAACTAAAATTGAAAACAGGATTTCCAACAAAAAACAAATATAGGATTATGAATACGAAATAAAGGTTTGGAAATAAAATATTTTTTACACAAAAACAAAGCTTTATTATATGAAATATAAAATAGGATTTTGCGATAATATTATAACTAATTCCTGTTCTTCTACGTAAATAAAACAATTTCAACAGTTTTGAGATTCCAGCTAAAAGAGACAATAACTTTCTCCTGGGTTTTCATCAGTTGACTTCCAGGGCGATCACCCTTACCATCTATAAATAGATTGTATTTAAAAGACTAAAACGGCCATATCATAAAACGCATCTTATTCTAACCTGACACCTTACTAACAGAGGTGTTACTAACAAGTAACTGACAATTACTTGACCAGCTAGTCTTGTTTAAGCTTGCCAAATTAGAGTGAAGAGAGCAAAGAATATATATGCATCTGTGCTTGCTAATATACTTCATAATGATTGAGAGAGACAGAGTTACAATCCAGTGAGGAGCAAGACCCGAAATCAATAGATATCGAAGTGAGATGACCAGCGGGAAACTTAAATGAACAAAAACGTTTTGCTACATGATGTAGCTCACATTTTCATTAACAATAATGTATTTGAATCAATTGAAATGATTGTAATGAAATCCAGAAAAGTCTAAAAGACTGTCTTATCAGATTGTGGGAAACAACGTCTTGTATATAATGACTTCTAATGGATTTCCAATGTATTCGAGGACTTTGAAATCATGGAACCTTTTCAATAAACTCGTGATACCACCAGATAGAACTAAAAAACGAAGATGCCATTTCCTTAAAAAGATAGTTAATTTTAGAGTTGTCATGTTTCTTTGCATTGAACACTTCAATTTAGTTGTTTCTCCATACAGAGAGCACTGCGATGGAAATAAGCAAAACAAACATAACAACCATATTGTAAAATGCTTCCACAGGAAAGATATTATTTACATACTTGTGCCACCTATTCCGTAGAATCAACACGAACAAAATAAAAAATTATATCAGATCGTTGTTCCATAAGTCGTCACCACCAAGAAGACTGAATTTATGTCTTGCTGACGGGCAACGGAAGGAAAATGTTGGAGTGTTTTCACAAGTGATTTGGACTGATTTGTTGGGAAACTTACGTGCACATACGAAAAACCAGGCGCTCTAGATTGTCACTGAAACTAAATGCTATGTGGATACTGGTTAAAGGCGGTTTCATTAGTTAAAAACATTTTACCAAGATATTTGCGTCACTGGGAACCGTCAATAAGGAAAAGGAAGTCCTAAAACATCAACAGGTTAGCTATGGATTGAAAAGTGAGCCACTTAAAAGTAGATTGAAAGGAACAAGCAGAAATGCTTACAGCCTGAACCAGGATCTTGCATTTCCTTTCTTGTAGAAGGCATCATGAAAGCGAGGAGACCTGTATAAATCGAATTTGGGAAATTATGTGAGGAGTCTGTGATTCGCTTTCATTAAAGAGACTCCTTTCTTCTTTCCCTTTGTTCGATCAATTAGTTGACCACTTCTCATTTCGCGTTGAGTATAAGCATCGTTGTTGCAAATAGTAGTAAAAGAGATATCTTTGTTTCCAAGAAAATCTATTAACAGTTTCCACTTAAATACAATGAAATAAATTAGACTCTTTCATCCCTTACACTGAAACAATGGAATACTTGAAATCCATCACTTTGGGGACAGTGATTCGAACTATGAAAAGGAACTCTGAAAATGAGTTAATTACAAATATTGCAAGAACAAGTGCAATTCTGTGATTTTTATATCTGAAATGTTGGTATAATCTCATACTCAATTAGTAATTGATAAACTTTGGTAAACTTTATTTTTATATGGTCCAGTCTAGTAACTTTGGACTTCGGCCCTTCACGATTCGCCTTTAGCTGTTAAAATTCACATCTATGTCCCTGCCGGGAAACGAACCCGGGACCTTCGAGCCGGTGACCTACCGCTACAGACCGCTGGGCCACCCGGCTGGCTCAACTAGTAATTGAATGTAATAAGTTAATTTTCCTGGTGAAAAGAAATATCTACGATTGTCAAAATAGATTCTTGATACATTATAATGGATTTCAGACACATACACAAGCCGATTCATCCACTCTAACCGTCGTTAATATTGAGAAGAAATTATAATCCTAGTCGTCGAATATTATCATAGTTCGTTGGTTTGGTTTCGAAGTTGCATCTAACTAAGAATGTAGAGTATACGATAAGAGATGACACAGATCATACTAGATGAAGCAACAGGCCAGATGAAAGCAATGCTAGACAGGAATTCAAGAAAGTGTTTTCAAGACCCATACACAAGAAATTTAAGGATTGTATACAAGTCTGAGGTAAAAATGTATCGTCGCTTAAAGCCGAATGGAGTGGATTTATCATTGTATGTAAAGAAAGAATAAACTTGTGACTGGTGCGTGTGTACGTGTATCCCGAAAGTTAAAAAAACAAGCCAAACCCTTCCAGGTATATATATAATATTCTTGGTGTGGTGAGACATATAGAACAACACCAAAACCATGACGATACCATTCTGGATTTACAGGTGGATCAATTTATAAAATTGTTAACCTAAAATATACTGCTGGACTACGCCAAAATGTTTACGGGTCAGAATGTCTAAAAAAAAAGTGGATAATCCTCTAAAGAACGGGTCAAATCGTCTAAAATCGCAGACGGTCAGATCGTCTAAACTTCAGAACGTGTAAGCTCTAACACGTTCAGACCTTTCTTTGTATTTGATATTCGAGAAATGTTAAGATTTTGCATCGCAGATGTCTTAGTTTATAAGGTTCTTGAATACATTCCGTGTCTTTTAAATGTTTGTGAACAGTTAATATTGGCAAGCGGAAGAACCTTCTTTGTAATGTTTAAGTTACAAATAGAGCTATTTTGTGTCAGCAAGACCAAACCGATGCAATGCTTTTCCAAAATTTCTCCTGAGAGAGGATAATCGGGTTGAAGTCTCACACTCAAAGAAAAGATGTACTGCTTTGAATAGGTAGACCGTTAAAAATATATCTAAGAACATACCTTACCTATCAGAATATATTTCTGTTACTTTAAATTATATATATGCTCATGGCATATTGGATTCCATCTACGCAAGACCTGCATTTAACAGAAGAACCAGTAGACACCTTTAAGTACATATTTACTAACTTCCAAAATTGTACTATTGCGGTATACATTAATATACACAACCTGTTAGAGAGCATAAACACACTTCCATGATCTAAAACATCCACAAACAATTGAATTCATACATTAATTTCTTAAATTAACCGGAGTAACCTCCAATCAAGCATCATCGTAGTAATCATCGACTAATCTCATTAAGTCCTGCAACATTAATGTCTTGGACCCACTTGGAAGGGATGACATTAGAGGGAAACTTACACTATTTTACATAACGGACCTAAACAGATTTTTCCTTACACCCAAAAGACTTACAATATAATAAAGCAATTCTCAGCTAATGTAGATAATTCATCAACTTCCATATCGAACACATAACTTCGTTATGGACCGAAACAGGATTTTAAAAGTACTCCCTAGAATACGCTACATTACACAAGCATCAAACAAGTTTATAGCTATTCGCAATATTTATTTCCATCATCCAAACTTAGAAATACAATACCTTACCTTAATTAAACGTACATGGGTTTCTTCTGCGATTACCAACACCAGTCAAACCCTAATCATAAATTTACACAGACAACTATAAGGAAGAGTACAGAACGACGCTAATGTGTATATACACTAAGATGATGAATCGAAACTTGTAACATTTCGCAGAAACAGCTTATCCTCCTAAATACTATGAACTTTAATGCACTGATCTGAAAATATAGCAAAACAAAACTACCCATTAATTTAAAACAATAGTATATCGACCAAGAATAACTTTTTGAAGTTTATCCATAGGACATAATTTTCAAATATTATTCAGACGCCATGTAGTGAATCTACGTAACCTACACACCCTTCACTACGTAATCCGTGTAACGTCTCATGTTTGCTCCATTGAAGTTAGTATTCTCACCGCCCCTGAGTTGCTTTGTAAAGAGTCATATTCTTAGTTATTCATAAAATCCTATTGTACGATTTGTGAAACAATTTTTTTTTACTATCGCACCGCAAAACGATAAAATTCTAAAAAAATGTATGAACATTTCATTATCTAAGCTAAAATCTGATAAGCAAGAGTTAAAGTATGAAATCTATATATGTGTGTGTATACGGAGAATATTTAGTCAGTGTAAATTGGAGACTTCGGATATATGACGTCATCACAGGAGGTTTTCCCAGTACCAGAACAGAATGTATATAAGCAGGTCCCGAGCAGTTCTGAATCATAACTCCTCGGGCTATGACCTGAACCACATCTAGCTCTCTTGCTTGGTGTTCCTTTCTTCGGATAGCAGTCCGCAATACATCCATCTTCATTAATATAGACTTTATTACTTATTCTTATTACCTCACTTTATTTGCATTTGCTTTATCAGCAATTCTCTCTATTACCTTGTTCGCCAACTCCGGCTTGCCTTCAGCCAGGCAGGTAGAAGTCCCCTTTTACCCACTCCAGGTGTTGCCTAACTTTTAGTTTGGCAGTTAAACATTACTACTGATCCCCAGTTCAACTTCAGTTAAGCAAGTACGGGTTCACAACCCTTCCTTAGTCTCGGCACACCTTCAGCCAGGCAGGTAAAGACTATTAACCTATCCTAAAATATCTGCTCGCGTTCAGCCAGGTAGATAAACGTTTTTCTTCATCCTGTTTGCCTTCAGTCACGCAAAACAGGGAATACTCAACAATCCTTGGTATACAGCTCGCCTTCAGCGAGGCAGGCTTATACATATACAACTTCTCCAAGTTCTGGCCCGCCTTCAGACAGACTGGTAAGAACATTCAACACAACCTAAGGATCGGATCACCTTCAGACAGGCAGGTAGACCTTTACCTTGACCCAGCACGCCTTCAGCCAGGGAGGCAGGAATACTTAACCTTCCTTGGAGTCAGGCTCGCCTTCGGCTAGGCAGTTAAATGCTACTCAGTCCTTCTTCTCTCTTTTGATCTCTTCCTTTCCGTTCACTTCATGTTTACTAATAAAGATTTGGCTTCCAGCTTTTCCACATCAGATTAACCCACGCCCAGAAGGACGTGGAAGCAGCAGATTTTATGTACATTCTCCTGGGGTCCACATCTAGTGACGCTAGTGGATAGTAGCAGTGGCAGTCGTCTCCGAGACGTTGCACACGTGAATGCTATCTTAATCCAGATAACACACTTATAACACGGATAAAGATGAAAGATATCACCGAAGCGAAGATATCGCACCACAATGTCCAGTAAACTTCAAAATAAAAATTGCCAGGAATGCTTCCCAACTTTAAAACGGGGTTAGAAAATCTGAAATGTGGATTTGATGGTATGACTTTGGGCAAAGTTGTAGCTCCTGATTTCCAGATACCTCCAAGTTGTGTGTCAATAAAATTATTAGGGTCGTGAAGTCGAACTATTGGAACATTGACAAATTTAGTTAATTTTCTCCATATTCTATTGAGCAATCAAAATGAAACTTGCATGGCTTAATGTATTCAGCCGGTTCAAATTAAATGTCAACATCAAGTGCGCCATGTCCAGAGGACAAAGAAATTAAAACTACATTACCTTGTTAATCAAGGTAGTCGCCTTTTACAGTCACATACTGTTGCCATTGATCAGTCAACGATTTTATTCCATGTCGAAACAAGTCTGGAGTCTGCAATTGGAAGAAATTCTCAACTGTATGTTGCATCGTTCGATCATCAGAGGTCTTCCATGCCAAGATGTGATCGAGATGCCGGAAGAGCTGGTAATCAGTGTGAGGTAGATTGGGGGGAATATGGCGTATGAGAAAAGATTTCATACGGTTTGAATTGAATTTGAATTTCATTTATGACCTTAAGGTATCTAAGGCTCATGCAAGTATCGTGGAGGGGAAAGAGATCGGGAATTCGTGGACCAGAGCCTATGTAGAAGGTGTTATCCCGACATTTCCTGGTGTGACTGAGGAAAAACTTCGAAAAACCTGGATCAGTTCCCCAGTTTAAATTCATAAAGGAAAATCACCAGCAATTGTGCGTTCTCTATGCTGCACTTTCATACGATGCTGTTCAACAACACACCGCCACCTGACTGTCTGGGTATTCTAACTTGTTTGCTGGACGTATCTGAAGTTACACGCGTGACCAAAGCCTATTTCTGTGTTAAGTTGCTGAGGTGTATTTCTCACCAGGACAAACCGGTCATTTCATTTGCACAATTCAATAGGATGCAAGGGCTATCCATGTCCATCCACAGTATTGTCTTAAGGGATTCAGTGTCATTAACCTTGAATAAAATTATATTTTTCAAATGAGTCTATGTTAGGTTATTTATATTTTGAAAAAGCACATCAAACGAAATGGAATAGAGCACGCACGGAATACGTATTGCGAATTTTGAAAAATCAAGATGGAATAGTTCTCTGTCAGTCCGTGATCACAGAATAGTTCCTCGATATTTTACCCTATCGACATAAATCTGTATTCATTTGGGTTTCATTTCTTTCGCTATTTCAAAATGAAATTGATGATTTCAAACAATTACTTCATACTAGCGTCATGTAACCATAACACATTTGCGGCAAAGCTGACTTCAGAAAATTATTTCCAGAAAAATTGTAGCACAAGATGATATATTGCACGACCCGTTTCTCTTATGAATCAAGATTAACTTTGCCGGACTTGAAAATGGCGGCCATGAAGAATAAATCCTCGAACAGATAACGCCTTCCACCCAGTACCAATTAGTGTGTATTTACTGTCCATTTCTTTCAGCAATTTAAAAGCATAAGGGCATTTCCGCACTTTTGATCAGTCTCCATAGGTAAGAATCTGACTTTCGAATCATCGATGTCTCCCAAAGCAATTGCGCTAGAATGTCCAAAATTTACATGCTCAAATACTTTGACATACTGATCATGGTAGAAGAAAAATGTATAATTCTTTTCTGTCTTATTAGTATGTTTGCTTCGAGACATCATGTACGAACTTCTGTCTCCTCTATTACCAATTACATTAATCAACTTCAGATACATCTCCTATTGTATGGCATATACGTATGTTAAACACACGAGCTAAAATTCATTCCATCCTATATTCTTCTCGTAGCCTCCGTTAACCTCCTAACATCGATCGTGTTATAAATGAAGCTATCCACTTACTTACAAATTGGTGCTGTACATGGGATACCAACATCAATTCTGAGCTATTCAAATCCAAGCAATATTTTCATTCCAAATGCATTGCAACCGTAAACGATTCGCACAAAATGTTTTCTACAAACATATCAAAACTTCAAGACAAGTGGTGTACCTAGAACTCATCTTTGAACATCTTCAGAGCCTAGTTGTAAAAGCCACTAATAGACTCACTGACCCAAATAACGACTCACACTAACAACAGAAATTAACACATAAAAACCTTTTAAAACCAATATCCTCATATGGACTCAGCATGGATTGACATCTCCCCCAATATATAGAAAAATGCGAAATCCTCTGAAGACTGACAACAGTAATCACTAAGTGTATAACACTTCTAATCCAACCCAACTTACACGACATAATACATTTACATCAGAGATACACTCAATGGATCACAATTCTTCATATAATATACTTATTTCTCTTCACATTATATCAATATAGAACTACAAAGAAACCCCGACTTTGCAAACACCACATAATTGACATCCCAATTCATATAGCTTCGTTGCATAGTGCACAATGAGGGTCAACTTATAATATGGCCTGATATTTCTCCAGCAGCCCAGAACAGCGTCTTGAGAGCAGAAACAACATGCTAGTTCTCTTACCTGTCTTATGTTGTGACTTTAAAACATTGCATGGTACTCACCATCCATAATCACCTATAATATAAGCACCTACAAAAAAGATTAAATGTCGAAGCTCATAATACATGAATGCTTATATGATATTAAACATAAAGAAAAGAAAATATAACATTAAACACTCATAGGTCAACAACGTTCCTAATCCTCTAACCAAAATCCCTCTTGTCTACATAAAGACCCTCTGAAGCTTGATAGCTGCATGTAGAAAAAAAATTGCCTAATGTCAGCAAACTTTTTTAAGCAAGGAAGCTATAAATTATATAAGCAAACAATCATGAACATTGTCGCAAATCTTCAAGATTATAGCCAAAATAGCCGACACGTCTTCAAGGAACAAGTCAAGAATACGGGTCCACAAATATAGATGACACTATATCTTAAGTTTGATATATTATGAATGATTAGGTGTACACATCGGTCATGATGATGGCAAATTGGGTGAATTCCGACGTTACTCGTTCTCATCTTTTTATCGTTACTCGTTCTCATCTGCCTCTCAGAAAGAAATTAGTGATAATTTCGTTCTACAGATTTTCTTAAACCTTAGTAGTACATGTTTGAACTTTGGTGTGTAATTACTGCTTACGTAACTGAAATAACACAACTTGGATTTTTATTATAAATAGTAAGTTCTTTCTACTCTAACATTTACAAAGAAGGGGAAACGTCCTATAATCTTCCTAACGACAATATACACTTCCATTGAGAAAATATATACAAAGTTATATAAACGTTCCTAAAACAGGTTAACGATAATTAACAATAACATCCATTGCCATGTTAGTCCTTGGTAAATTGTAATAAAATATAATTCATGGAAAATTTTCCTTCGATGTACATTTCTTTACTAGTTAAGAAAACACAGGGTCGGGATGATAATGTAATGTTCTACTCGGGAAACTTGTTATCAGCTAGGTAATACTTAACAAGACAAGACAGGAAATCATAGTCTACTAAATTTGAGATCTGACTTCACTCCTTAATAACATTTTAAAATTGCTTTTAAGTATCGCTAAAAATAGAAAACGTAACTACAATAAAAACATTACTTCCTCTCTGGCGTCTTAGTAGGCAAGTGTTCTATAGTATATTTTACTATCAATGGTCTGTAGAATTATCACCATTGAGGAGCAGGGTCTTATATTCTTTACAACATTGCCATCTCCATATAATTTTCCATCCAAAATATTCCTCTAAGAAAAATATTTTAACAATTAATTTTATCATAAAATGTACCACGGACTTACAAGGTAACCTCAGTTGATATTAACTATCATTTGCGCATTTTGTTCATGTTTCTTAGTTTTATAAGTCCCTGTACTTATTTCACACTCTTTCGATGATCTTACTTTGTGTTACACAAAGGACAAAAGGACATTAAAATTTACGTAACTTACCACCAACTGTGTTCATGTAAAAGTTTCTATAACCATTCCATATGAGCCTTCATTAATTCGGTGGTAAGATCCATAATATTAAAAAGACTTTTCACAAATTTTAAAAATGGCTTCAATATTTTTCCAAATATGCCGATTTCACTTTCGAAGCCGTAGTACCTTAAACGGGATTTTAACTTCTCCATTGAGTCTTTTATCCAATCGCATGGTTGGTTGTAACTGGTGTCTACTATTGTACGTACGATGAATACAATATCTGTTATTTCTCTTATAAGCTCCTCGAGAGTAATATTTGACTTCCTCTTTTCTTCTCCTTTAGGTTTCCATTTATCATCATTTTCGTATTTGCTTGCTCTCCTGTATCTTCTATTTTTATCCTCCATTGGCCAAAGACTCTCTTCTGTCTCGGTAAATGTCTCTATTAAAGCTATTCTGTCATTTTCTACCTGGAATGGATAAAAATAAAATTAGAATTAGTACTTATTCATGTATTTATTGTCAGATGCAACTGGAAAGTTCATTTTTCACTGAAACAAAATAACATTTCTAAAACTTAAATAGCATTCAATTAAACGATAGAGTGACACATAACACAAACAATAATAACGTGACAATTATTATATAGAATTGGAATGACTCAGAAGTTTGTATTTAGCACTAGAGGATTTTCAGATCCAAAAATATCAATATTTAAACCAAAATTATTATACGCAATTACTATACATACACTGTAAGAAAAAATCGTTATTTTACATAATACTTTTTACGTAAAGTGGTTATGTAAGCCACTTTGACACGACATTTTAAGTAATATTTCAGTTTTTTTAGTAAATATACTCAAAGCTTTCGTAAAAGTCCTTATTTTACCAAAAATATTAAGTTAATTTCAAAACTTTATGTAATCTGTTAGAAGTCGTTACGCAATTACATCGTTACGTCACTGCTCAATGTTTTCTGGGTAGTTTGAAAAGCAGTGTTTCAAGCACTACAAATATATTCAGTGGTTAGATAATTATATTTTTGAACCGTGTCATTCGCTGAGAAATGATAGTTAATAACGAGCAAATCAGCATTTTTTTTGTTTGAAATATTTAATTATCCTAAATATGCAGAGAATTAAAATTAGTTAGAGATTGTATTGAAAATGCCATTCTGTTACTTTTATGCACATGCTCTCGAAATAAGCTAACACATGCCTAAAGAATTGACATAAAATGCTGTAGGAAAGAACTTTACAGACAATCGAAAAAATTGTCGGTGTGTCACGTACAATGCTGTGATATTTGATTGCGATACTGGCAACGCTGAAGTGGATGTTTTGAAGAGTTGGAAGCGGCCATATTTAATATTTTTATTTAACGGAGTGCAGGAAAAATCATCTAAGTAAGTTGTAAGTATGATTTGAATATTTGTCTATATTGCATTGGATTTAATGTTATTCTACCTTGCGTGTGTGTGTTTTGAGGTTATCAGGACAAACTGACATCTTTTCCTTAGGAGTACACTAGGTATGAAGTGCTATTTCGTGTTTGTTTTAGCTAAAATCTAGCCTTGTTTCCATGAGTGAAAGAAAAGCAATAATAAGGATCACAAGTTTATTAACTATTAACAGTACTTATACTGTGACAATTTCAGTACCGGTACTCCCAACATTTAACCTTCATCAGACAAAAGCACTATTTCTTTGAGATGTGGTCTTGTAGGTTATAAGTAACTGGTCCACCCAAGGACGTAGGCCTATTTAGGGAGTGGGTCCGGCACATCCCAAGATTCAGAGTTTTGGGCAGAATTAGTTTAATTTTAGGCGTTTTTTTTAATGGGGATGCTTTTGTCAACGCAACACATCGCTTGTCGGGCTTGGTTCACCTATGCCCGCCCCCCAAGTGGCCTGTGGTTCTCCGGTAACTGTAGGCAACACATTGAGTTACGATCATAAAATGATTTAATCCACATATTTGACCAGCAGGGTATACCGGAAGGGACAAACTTTACTTTATGGCCGGCTGACCTAGTAGTCTTGTGGTTTAGGGCGCTAAGCCAGTTAGTGACTTGAAGGTCCCGGGTTCGCATCCCGGCTGGGGCATGAATGGGTTAAGGTTTACTTTATCTACGTCAAAGGACACCACCCTATTGACCAATCCGGGGCAAGGGTATAGATGACTGACCCGCTCTGTGATGGATATTAACAAACTAACCGAACCAAACCTAAACTAACCATAAACTAACCTACCCTTACGTAATCTAGAAGCTATTTATTCAGTTTAGAATGCAAACAAACCAAATTTAACCTAACCTTTAGACCTAAATCACGAGGGGGGGGGGTCAGCCATCTACTCCCTTCCCCAATCCGGTCTACAGTACTCGCCTTAAAATGTAATGGGTTCGGTTTACTTTATCTACACCAAAGAAAATAAAATTTACAGGAGAAAGATTATGTTACGAAAGTGTTTAGAAGTGTTGAAACTCAAATTAGAGTAACTTTTAGGGTCATGATCCAGTGTTATCAGGGTAAAATACGTAGATATACGTGAGACTATATATGCATCCGCCATATGTGAGGGAGATGTGCCAGTTTTTTCACGCGCTAACTTACCTGCTCCGAGAGTGAAAAATGTAAAGATACATGACTGCACCTAACCTTACCTAACCTCCACGTTCTAATGGTTACCGATAAGAGGAATGTTCGCTATGCCATTAGTATTCTTCGGCGTGTCACCATATCCGAATAGGCTGGAGTACGTATTTTCCGTATTAATTATTCTCGTGGAATTGTTATACTATTTTCTGGATAGTTACGTGTCAGTTTGTGCGTATGAAAGTATCAGTGACAATTATTTTTTTAAGAACGAGTTGTGTAGACCGTATAATATTTATCAATAGGGTGGTATCTTTTGGTTTAAATAAAGTAAACCTTAACCAAAGTAATTGTCACTGATAAAAGTTACTCTAATTTGCGTTTCAACACTCTACACACTTTGGTAACATAACCTTTCGCCCGTAAATTTTACTTCCTTTTGTGTAGATAAAGTAAACCGAACCCTATGAATGTTTGTGATTGTAAATTTTAACTAGAACGTGGCGGGCCGAAGTCAAAAAGCTACTAGATTGGCCTATACAAAATATAGTTTACATTTTTTTTTTTTTTTTTACTTTATGGTCCACACCTTCCACCACCTACTGAGCCGTATGGACTTGGATTCACTTTACTTTAAGGCCCGCAAAAAACATGTTTATATGTTGATTTTATCTAGTGCGTATATGCCGACTTGGTAGTCGTGTGGGTTGGGGCGCTAAGCCAGCGACTCGAAGATCCCATGTTCGAATCCCGTCTTGGGTGTTTGTGAAGTTTGGAGAACAGTTAATGGACTCGAGACGGGCTAAAATCATTCGTTACTAAAATGACCCAAAATTACAAAATTTTCCAAGTTTATCGAGTGCGTATTTGCCGCCATTAGTATTTATCCGCAGCAGCCATCCTTAATGTTTTGGTCATAAAGTAAAGTTTATCTGTGTGTTGTGTTCCTCTTATTACAGGCTTTGAAATAACGGGCATTAAAAAAAAAAGCGCCTGGACCCAGGTGGGTTTTTTCTGGTTTTATTGGTCTTTTTTTTGGGGGGGGGGGGGGGTAGAACTAAATTGTGAATGTAAAGCTGTGTGCAGACCTCGGTAGATCAGTTGGTAAAGGTGTGTCACTACTGTGGAATCGGGAGGTTTGAAGCAGGTTCTCTATGGGGGAAGGCCGTTACCTTCACTTCAAGGTATGTGCAATAGATTCAAGCCACGGCGTGTTTCGGGGCCCAAGATAATTATAGGTTCCGGCATTCTGCCATTTAGAAGTGGGACTAAGGAAAATGAGAGAAAATCCCATTCAGGATGGTCTCGCTGATCCGCCTGAGCAGGGTCTGTTTTTTTTAAAAAAAATTCTTTGAAGGCCTTTATAAAAGAAACTTTCCTCAGGCCGAATGAATGATGAGGGGATAATTGGTGGAATGAGGAAAGTGAGAGGAAACGGAAGAACCCTGAGAAAACCCATGCACACGGTGTTTGTTCACCAGAAATCCCACATGGCACAAACCGGGATCGAACCAGTGACCCCACGCACCAGAGGTAAGAAGAGCTTACCACTGAGTAGTCACCGCGGCTCGAGCAGGGTTTGAATTGCTGCTCAATCTTCCCAGTGTCATCTGGCCGTCCGGAACACCAACTATCAGACCATAACAGGCGGAGTATCCAGTCCTTGTGGTCCAGGCGGTAACCTAGCGGACTTCGGATCGGCAGTGGGTAGGCACGTGGGTTCGAACCCCACGGCCAACTATATAATCTGACAGGTTTTCCAGGGTTTCCCTTAGTTGCACCAGGGAAATACTGGAATGAAGAAAGTGAACCTTAACAAAGGCCTAACTAAACCAGAATACTTCCTTGTTTCAATATTAATATTGCAAAGGGTTGTAGATTTTAAAAAGCGTCATTATTCTAGAGTTATAATGACATCCGT
>JAGDQP010022739.1:18811-30046 GCA_022664845.1 Lepisma saccharinum | reverse complement strand
TATATGAGCTCCTGCGTAGCCTAGTCGGTAGCGCGCTCGACTTCAGTGCGAGCGGTCCCGGGTTCGATTCCCGATGGGGGCTCAAATATTTCGGTGTTGACCCAGCATCGTGAGGACAATTGGGGAGCTGCTGTGAATAAAAGACAGTGGCGATCACAGTGAGAGCTTCGGCTCTCCTCTCCCAACCCGTCTGGTCAGCGTGGGAGCAGTAGACCAACTCCTCCCTTCGGGGAGAGGCCTCATCCACTAGTGGATTGAATATGGCTGTGATTTATTATTTATATATATATATATATGACACAATTGAAACATACTGTCATTATTCCCTGTACCCAAGCACCCAGTTGTCAGCTTTGCCACCCTATTTTAAAATTCAAATTTTCAAATGCCTCACCCCCCGCCCTCCCATACTGTTACGTGCCGATAGCTATTACTATACTTTCAAAAAGCGTGGAAAGCCGCGGCACGTGGCTACGTTATAATATACTTTGAAATAATACTTCTCAGAGTCCTATTGGAACAAACTCATTAGAAGAAACCTATATGTAGTTGCTTGTTTACAAGAATATTCATTATGCATTTATATAAAATATGCATATGAAATATTTTTTTGTTAGACTGTCTCTATATGTATTATATTTCACAGTATGGGGCGAGCCTTGGAGTCCGGAGCATGAGGGAGCAATACCCCAAAGTTTTATAGTAAAACACAATCTACTAGTAAACGCATACATACCGAGTCGCCGTACCTCAGTAGTAGAGCGTTGGCGTAGCATTCGGGAGGTCGTGGGTTCGATCCTAGCGACCGACCATCCTGAGAACTCCTAACTGAGACTTTTCCAGGGTATTTCCTCAAGCACATCAGGCAAATGCTGGGACGGCACCTTCAACATAGGCCCTAGCCAACACCTTCCCAAATCCTTTCCCCTTCCCTATCCCGGCCTTAGCTTTAGATGCCCAAAGGTGTTAAATAAATTCAAATTTAAATGCAAACGCATACATTATAATCTCTGTCCTTGAATAGAAGAAGGTTATTTCTCTGTGTTTTGAGTTACAGATAATTGATTTTTGCAGACGGTAATTATGATCAAAAATAGATATTTTTCTTAAATAATACCATCATTAGCAATTAACATATTGTATATACGGGATGAGAGCATATTTCGGTAAGAATTCATGGTTTTCAGTTTACAGTAAAGATGTCTTTGAAGTTGTATTATCTCTAGGAACTTAAATCTCTTCCTATAATTCAAAATATTTCTTCAGTTCCCTGGAGGTTTATTAGTATTTTATTAAAACTATACTAAATTACTTCAGTCCATACGTTTTTTTGGTTGAATAAACCGTTGAAAAGGCGGACATTAAAAGGTTTTATGAACGTTTAGAACACGTATATGCTACTGGAGTATGTCCTTAGTTAATTCCCTGTTTGTCACCGTGAAGATATAGGGAATATAGCAATGTTGAAGTGAACGCATAAATAATCCCATCATTTGCTTCGTAAGGCTGCAGGAAAACAAAACAATGGTAAATTGGGATGAATGTGTGAAGGCTTAACTGCTGATTACATTGATTATCTGCAGCGTAAAACATGAAATCACATGCTGGGTAAAAACTAAACGGTATTTTGAAAATAAAATATGAAAAAGAAAAAAACATAAAAAACTTTACAGAAGAAAAACGTTTTTTTTTACAACACTACTCATACCCTTATCTCTTGCAATAATACGTTTACAGCAAAACTGACTGCAGAAACGGATTTCCCGTAAAATGCTAGCCCAAAATGAGGTATTATACAACCCCCTTCCGGTTTAAGAAAATCAATAGATATACAATATGGTAGACTTCAAGATGGCCACCACAAAGAAAATACCCTCCAACAGGTAGCTCCTTCCACCCAGTACCCATTTCTGTTTGTTTTCCATTTCTTTCAACAATTTAAGAACATAAGATTATTTCCACATTTTTTTGATCACTTTCCACAGAAAAAAAAAGCTTTTTAAATCATCGATATCTCCCAAAGTAATTTCGCTCGAATGGCCAAAACTTACATGCGCACATGTTTTGACATTCCAATCATGATGGAAGAAAAAAAGTATGCAATTCTTTTCTGCCCTATGAATTTGAATTTTATTTATTGCCTTTAGGCATCTAAGGCTCAGGCCGGGATCGGAAAGGGGAAAGGATTCAGGAAGTTGTCGGCCAGGGCCTATGTTGAAGGTGCCATCCCAGCATTTGCCTGGGGTGACTGAGGAAAAGCCCCGGAAAACCCTCAGTCAGGATGATCGGCCGCTTGGATCGAACCCACGACCTCCCGAATGCTACGCCAACGCTCTACCACTGAGCTACTTTTTTCATTAACATAATATATTGAACTTATACAAAAAAAATTAACTTATACCAGAAAAACGCCAAATAGATTTAGGAGTTCTTACTGTAGCATTTTCAATTAGAAAGGCTCTTACATGTAAAATTGTACTATGAAATGCTATATTTAGGCCTTAAATCCCTACACATATATAGCCCTATAATAGTTTACATATAGTGAGCTCTTATGCTTCGTACGTACTATTATATTGATCTACTAAAGGTTGTACATAATAATTAACATCTGTAATATACTTTTGACATACTTTTATGTATCTTGTTTGTATGGTTATCCAGAACATTCTTCTTCTTTTGGTCCTCGGAAAGACTTTGAAGGCAGGAAAATATATAATCTGTTCTATAGAAAAATTATGAAGAAAACCTCTTGTAATCCTATTCAAAGTAAATTTATATTGATTCCAAATTGTTACAGCCTGTTTGCATTCCGTTATGCGATGCACTAAATTGTCCTGTTTCTTACACTGAACACATTGCGCACCTGGAGCTATAGGTTTTTTAAAAAGACATTCCGTTTCAGGCCAAATTTGATGTATAATTTGATAGCCCAAATGGTGCAGCATGGGCATTCTTCTAATTTCAGCTAAGTTTAGCCATATAGCTGACCAATCTTCCAATGGGTTTAATCGTTGCACTAACGGCAAATAAACCTGTCTTTGTTGACTCAAATTACCTTAACTGACCATTGTTCATGATGTTCCTTAGCTGATGTTACCCATAGAATCCTATGGGGAACGTTGGTTACTGCGATAATGAACTTGCAAGTTCCATTAAGTCATATAGTTAATAATAAGCTAAGTAATGTTTTATTGTAGACAAAACCAAAGCGCCTCCGTATAAATTCAAATTATCTTAGAACGTATCCAAAAAATAAAAAATAAAATAAAATAAAATAAAAAAAGAAGAGTTAAAGTCGTAGGGACAAATGGACTCTAAGTGAATGCGAGGCTTACCAGTTTTAGAGTCAAAGTCATACCCCTATACCAACAGTGTATGGCTTATCTCTGTCGAACTTGTGGCTACTGAAATCTCGTAGGGGCACAAATGGAGAATACTAAACGATTAAAAAGACCTGCCAGTTTAAGAATCACATTCATAGGTTTCCTCACCATTGCAGACCATGACGAATCCAACGCTGTATAGATCATCTCTGTCGGACTTGTAGAACTGAGATCCAGGAGAGACACAAATGGAGAATATTAAGCGATTCGAAAGGACCTGCAAGTTTTAAAGCCAACTGATAATTTTCCCTACCGTTTCACATTATGACGAGTCAAACGGTGTATCATTCATCTCTATGTGACATGTAGTTACGGAGATATAGGGGAACAAAGAAACATACAGATGGAGAATACTAAGCGATTGAAAAGGACCTGCCATCTTTAGAATTTATGTGATAGGTTATTACACGGCTTGATACAATTTGGAATCCATCGGTGTATGGCTAATCTCTGTCGGACTTGTAGTTACTGAGATCTAGGAGACACACAAATGGAGCATATCAAGCGATTAAAAAGGACCTGCCACATTTAGAGTCAAAATTATAACTTTCCCCGCCGTTTCAAACCATGACGAATCCAATGGTGTATCATTAATCTCTGTATATCTTGTAGTTATTGAGATATAGGGGGCAACGAAGAAACATACAGTTGGAGAATACTAGGCGATTGAAAAGGACCTGCCAGATTTAGAGCTGATGAGATATCATGGTTTGAGACCATTGCAAATCCAACGGTGTATGCCTCATCTGTCGGATTTGTTGTTACTGAGATCTAGGTGTGACCCAAATTGAGCATACCAAGCGATTCAAAAGCACCTGCCACATTTAGAGTCAAAGTTATAAATTTCCCCACCGCTTCAGACCATGACGAATCCTATGTTGTATCATTCATTTGTGCGTGACTTGTAGTTACTGAGATCTACGGGGTGACAAACATACCATGTGAAAATACATAGGAAAAATGGAGAAAACTATGTACATGAAAAGACCTGTCAGTTTTAGAGTAAAAGTGATAACTCATAAGTTTCCCCACCGTTTGAGATCGTGACGAATCCAACGCTATATGGCTCATCTCTGTCGGACTTGTGGTTGCTGAGATCTAGGGCGGGGGGCAGACAGACAGACAGAACAAACCCTATATCTTCCCTTATTCATTGACGTTCATACGGGTGCGCTAATAATAATAATAATATGTAGTTAACGCCTCGGTTTCCGATAATTGAAGTCAATGATGAAAACCGGATAAATATCCCAGTTTAAGTAAATCAAAATATTTTCAGTTTAACACTAAGGGCCATGTTGAGGGGTGTACCTTTGTAAAATTGTAAAATGTCAACAATAGTTATAATACTGCCGCTATTACAGATAGTTTATTGTTACAAGTAATATTAAACAATACTTGCCGCCAAAGTCATAGCCACGAAAACAAGCGGAAATATTGTAGAAAATAAATACATTTAGTATTAGGATTTGTCTTACGGCAAGCAAAGCTTAAGTGACCAAGCCTGACCTGGATATAGATGACCCGGCCTCATACTTGACCCAGTTTTGACCTGTCTGACTCTGCCTTGACCCAAGTGTGACCAGACAATCTATGACCCGTTGACTCGATTATCGAATTCACCCAATTTACCTGGTGGTCTAATCTTGACCCTGCCTTGACCCGACATGACCTCGTCTAGTTCCTATGAATTGAATCAATCAAAATATTCTTACTTGTGAAATTCACAAATTCTTTCAGAATAGCCTTTTCGAGGGGAGAGTTATTTGCACGCCTCCGGGGATATAAAACTATTTACATATGACAGCCTACTACTATTGTTAGGAACTTTTCGTGCTCAGGAAGGTTAAAGCTCCGTTCCCTGAAAAAAAAAACACAGAAAAACACTATTAAACACAATACTGTATAATAAGGGAAGAAATATTTAAAACTCTGGTTTGTCATCCGGGCCACCGAGTCGAAATCGGGTCAGGTAACCCCGAATCCCGGTAACCCGTCCAAAGCTTGAACCGAATAGGGCGATTGACTCTGTGAGCTGTGACGGTAAGAAGGTTATTTCATGTGCATGTTTTACGTACTATATATAGTCAGTGGTGGTTCTAGAGGATAAAAACTAGGGGGGGGGGAGCTCTCAACGTTGCATATTATATATATATATATATAAGGTGTTTCTATTTTGATGCTGTCCTGCTGTCCATAATCTACATTTTCTTTCTTTCCTCTTTTGCCTTCCCACCATTCGTTCCAATGCGTTTTTCAGTATAATCTCTTCTCAGACAATGACCCAACAAAGTTTGTTTGTGTGGGTGGGTGTGATACACATTAGTCATTTTTTTTTTTAAATTTCATATTAATTCTCCTTAGGTATATCTATGAAGGAAATATGTACGTTTAAATAAAACCTTTTTCAGTGTAAGATAACAATAATTAGTGAAAGCAAAAAAGTGAACATTTTAATATTTTTCATCGGTGCATGGAATTTATGGAATTTTGATTGGATTTTACACTACATAAAACGGCATCCCTCTACAAACACACATTTAAAAATATATAAATACCACACTGGATATATTGTATAATTCAACACCAATTTAGACCCAAATAAGATGATTAAAAAAAAAAAAACAGCAAGAAAGATTTCTACTTTTTATTTGTAGGTCGGACTGGAATTTCCTATATAATTTTTATAGTAAGAAGTAAGTCTGACAACGATTAGCATTCTATCGTTTTCGGTATAAGCTACTGGTGGTATAATTTCGATAACACCGCATTGCCTATAAGCAATAAATTAAATTTTTAGATGATGTGGTCTTCCCTTTGTTACAACCTTGTTGATAGTGAAGATTTCTAAAAGGTTTTAAAAACAAAAGATACTGTGTTACATAACAAAAAAAAAAACAATAAAATAACAACTTGAAACTTGTTCTAAGAAATTAAAAAATCGTTTAAAACTCGACAAAATACAGTTTCTAACATACACTGTGACTACTTCCTCCACCTCATGTTTATAGAAGAAGCTTATCATGGTACACTTCATTTCATGTTCAAGAATCGATAACATTAAACTTTTTGCAAAATAAATATTAATTATACTAAATATTTCAAGACAATTGAGGATATTAGTTTATCTTCACTGCAAAAAACTGGGTGGCCCAGGCCCCCCCGGCCCCGGCCTAGAACCGCCTCCGACTATAGTAGTTTACGCCTGTTTGAGAAGAAAAACAAAAAAAGTAAAAAATACCGGTGCCATTGCGTTTCATAAATGTCAAATAAATAATCAAAATACTACGACCACTGTTTGTGGAATTTCACCCAACACGTTATGAAGTATCAGGTGGCAACACTGTAATGCTTTATCAGTTGGTGTGCAAGTTGTAGCAAAGCAGTCTAAGCAGAGACTGTCAACCATCAGACGACTTACGTAGTACGCTCAGCTCGTCAGCTGTAGCGAACTCTTGGTGTTTGTGTGTGCACGTGGATACATCCGTCGTGTTTTCCGTTGCCATAGTTACACACGCTCTTTTGTGTGTAATGTTTGTGTATTAGTGTATGTACTTCTGTGTTTATTCAGTGTATTTGTGTCTTTGTGTAAATATATGTCCTCTTGTGGAATATTGGACAATTTCCTTGGAAGCTTACGAAGGTAAGTACATAATTGCTTGACTTACTTAGCCAGTAGCAAAATGAAGGTCAGTACGAATTACGAAAGGACTCTTCGTCGAAGCAGATTGCTTTCGGGCTGTGTTGTGGCTGTCTGTCCCACTTTTCGCAGGAGGAAATAAAATCTCCGTTTTGCTTTAGCTTGTTATATTCACGTATGAATTAGGAGAGTACGTTGTGTATTAATTGGTGGAGACAGTTACTTAAACTTTGCCGTCGTTGATAAACAGAAAAGGATTTTTTTGTGGTGGCGGGCGTCTCGTGCTGTGACATGGTTGCATTGTGCTGAAGATAGGGTGCAAAATCATTCCGTGTACGTGGCTGTTTTACTTGAATGCACTCGTGAAAAAATGATTGAGCAGTGCCTCTCAGCTGGTACTACCAGGTTTCTTACTGCCTGCCTGTTGTGTGAACTGCGAAGATGTCTTAAATTGCTTTTGGGTGTCACTTTCTAAACGATACCGCTTAGACATTTCCAAACACGGGAAGAGGAGTAGCAAAGGTGACGATAGCGGCATCCTTTCAATGTTTCAATACTTGCTTGTTTACTTACTCTGTGGCATACTGAACTCGCAAGTTCATCGCCGTAGTAACAAACGTTCGTCATCGGGATCTATCCTGGGCAAGATCAAGCCAGTTTTCATCAGAAACACCTACTTCTCGAAGATCCCTTCAAATATTGTCGTCCCAACGTCCTCTCGGTCTTCCCAACGGTCTCTTTGCCTCCGGCTTTCCAACCAAAATGTAATATTATAATCGTTTTTCTCCCATCGGAGATACATTGCCTGTCCATTTTAATCGTCGTGATTTCATTTTTCTTACAACATCGGGTGAGTCGTACAGTCCGTGAAGTTCTTCATTATGCAGTCTTCTCCATTCTCTAGTCATCTCCTTCCGTTTCGGCCCATATATCTTTCTCAAAACCTTATTTTCAAACACGTAATTTATCTGCTATGGTCGTACTCCCAACTTTCGCAACCGTAAAGTATTACCGGCAGAATTTAATATTTTCAATATATTTTCTGTATATTTTCAATTTCAACTTCCTTGAAATTAATCACGAGGTTAGGAGTTTCTTCTGGACTGAATAGAAACATGTGTTGCCCGATACTAAAAGACATTTTATTTCCTCAATGACCTCGTTTTTACTTGTTACGTATGCTCCAAAGTATTTAAATTTGTTTACTTTTTGTGTTCTCATTCTTAATTGTTATGCACCTATTTCCGTTATTCCCTGTGTTTCGCCTTGTTATTATGTATTTTGTTTTCTCTATGTTTGCCTGTAGACCTATTTCATCGCACGCTTCTACTAAAACATGTAGCTCCTCTATATCTTCCCCTATTAAATCTACATCATCCGCGTATACGAACAGTTGATTCAAGCAATTCAACGTTAGTCCCTTTTTGTCCTCTTTTCATTTTTAAAATCGCATATCCTAACGCAAAGTTAAACAGAAGTGTGACAAGGCATCACCTTGTTCCAATTTGTTGTGAATCTTGAAACTATCTGACATAGGGTCACGGCACCAGTTTCCAGCCATTTAAGCAAAATTCTGGCTTTGGTGCTGTGTAAATATTCACAAAAAATAGTTAAGTAAATACATACCTTGGACTTTAGGTCGTGTATTACAGCTGTATAAAATGAAAAAAACATATTTGTAAACCTTATGAAATATAAATATGAGCATATAGCTAAAAACACCAGCTTCCAGCCATACGCTGCCAGGAACTGCCCGTTAATTCCTATTTTCTGGCCACACTAGTCAGACTTACTCTAAACGTTTAACATAAATAACAAAAAATATATAACAGAAATTATAACATTCTAGGCATGCAAATTATACTAAATTGTGTTTGTTAATACGGTAGTTTTCTAATAAACGAAAACATCGCTCATAAATTACAAGTAGGCAAAAAAGTCAAGAAAAACAGGCACCTTTTAATGCTGTAAAAAAAATGTCTTAGTTACTTACTGCAGGTAGTACTAGGGATAGTACTAAGCCTATCAGAGTCAGTGTAGTGATTCCGCCAGACCCTCCCCTATGGGGGCTTCACCCCCAAATCCAAGAGACCCCCCAACTTTAATAAAATTTTTGCAGTCAAAAATCGATAAAAAAAACTATCCAAAACTAAACTTACACCTTCCTCATTTTGACATAAAACCCCCCAAACTGAAAAACCTGGCGGAATCCTTGGATCAGTATTAAGAGACACTGCCTTCTAATCAATGGGTCCCGGGGTCGATTCTCTTCCGGGACACAGATGGTTACGCTCATATTAAACTGTAAGTTCCGTCCTTATGACATCTTCATCCGGTGAAAGACAATGACCCCCCCCCCCCCATCGGTTTACCTGCATGGGACCTTCGAATCAGGATCTGCCTTCGGACTGAACACTCATCATCATGATATAAAACAAATTATTAAAGTTAGAAGAACGATTGAAAGTTGGAAACTGATTTACTTTGCCTCATTCCAGAGTTCGATTTGTAGCGGGGGATGGTTGGGATTCCCCCCCCCCCTCTCTGCAAAAATCATCGTGGCTCTGTTTACAGATATATCTTCTAGCCTGGGATATGGACGATCCCAAAATACCATATAATACATATCTCACTTATTCTTCCCCCTGTCTGGAAATTGAACAAATCGAACACTGCCCCATTTTACTGTACTTTTTGCCGATGGCCGGAAACTGGTACCATACTTAATTAACATTGGGTCCAGTTAACAGCCATAATGGCCATTTACTGGCTTCACGCCATATTTTTGAACCAGTAATCCAGCCATGCAATAAGTGTCAAAGTATTCAACAAATATATTTCAATTTATTTCTGCTGTGATTACCAATGTTTCCTCTTTCAACATGTGTAGTTTTGTCTGACTATAGGTGTATACTTTTTTTTTTAATCACCGATTCATACCTGAATTTTCTCTTCCTACTAACGATGCACACAATAGAGGCTGAATTGTGTGTTCACAACTTCATCACTGAATAACTGTGCCTCACAAAATTTGGAACAGCTAATGAGAACGCAGATTACGTCTGAACATCGAAACGATTGTCAACAAAGAGTCAAACATCAGACACCTTCTTTATTTACTTTGAAAACTGTAGTGTCTGGAAACTGGTTCGTGGCCGGAAACTGGTGCCGTGACCCTATTATTACCTACCCGTACTCTGCTTATGGGGTCGCTGGGACACATTTTCACAAGTTGAACAAGTATTTTTCGGAATTTCAAATTGTACCAGGATTCTGTATAGCTTTTCCCTTTTAATAGAATCATAAGCCTTCTTACACCTTTATGCGCCGGATAGGGATTTCAAGAAAATCGTAGACCTTCACGTTGGCGACCCTAGTACCCCTCCTAGTTGTCACAGGGACATGAACTATACCTCGTTGGAAAGCTTATGGAACAGAGATTCCAACGAGATAACTTTTGTTCCCCCCGTGTCCAACCCGTAGAAGAAGATGAAAGTAAAAAAATGAAGAATTTTTTTAACTTTGTGGGATACTTGCAACACTGTTACTTGTCGTACACAGGAAAAAAAATATTGTCACGTATACGCCAGAAATTGGAAACGATAATATAAAAAAATGATGGGCGAAGGTACAATAACAGGAGAGAAAAATTCGGAACATGGTACCTACGATAGTCACCCTGCATATATTTTTCGATTAACTTTGGTCTACCCTGACGTTGGCAGCCCTATCGACGCCCATAATTGTCACAGAGACATGAACGATACCTCGCTGGAAAGCTTATATGTAGAGCTAGGATTTTTAAGTCTATCGTCTTTCGAGACTCATGAGACAAGACCAAGACCGAAATTTTCGGGTCGAGACGAGACCAAGACCAAGGCTGGAATGTTCAGGTCGAGACGAGACCAAGACTCTTCAAAAAATTCTGTTTATTTATTTATTTATTAGGAAAACAAGCTGATGCCTATTTACAGCCTTCCATTACATAAGGAAATAATATAAATTCGACACACGACAATATATATATTTATATAAACCCAATCACATAGAAGAAAAAAAAAAAGCACATTTTAACCCCAATCACATAGATCTAAGCAAAGACATTAATACCATTTCCACAAGATGGAATAAAAAAATCACATAAAACAAAACAAATACATTAATAGAGTTTTCATAAGATAGAATAAAAATATATAAACCCAATCACAC
>JAGDQP010022739.1:0-12217 GCA_022664845.1 Lepisma saccharinum | reverse complement strand
CGGATCGCAAGGTCGAGGTTCAAGTCGGATCGCAAGGTCGAGGTTCATGTCGGATCGCAAGGTCGAGGTTGAGATAGATCTGGTCCAAATGGACACCTATGTGATCGATATTAGTCCAAGACGGCCGACCACGATCGATATCCGCGTTATTGGACCGATATTCTTGACCTGCTAGAGTTTACACAAATAACTTATCATCACACCTACTAAAAAAGTTGTGAAATGTTTACCAGATAAGTTTTCTTTGTACACAGTAAAAAATGCTTGTGTTAATTCAACACTTTTCGGTGTCCCAGCGTGACTACCACTTGTTGTGTTAAATCAACAGAATACACGGTGTTGATTTTAGTACTAGCAGCAAGAAAAAAATCATTACTGCTGCGAGATTTGAACTCGGGCTGCTGAGTTAGAAGTTCAGCGTCTTACAGTCTGGGGTAAATCGCCAGACAGAAATAAACATTAGATTCAAATATTATAGGGATCAAAAATATGTTGCTGAACCCCATACAAACAAAGTTACTCGCACAACTTGTCTTATTGTTTAATCACTTTTCCATTTGTCAATTAAGAATAAGAATTTCCATTCATTGAGCATATGTTCCGTTTCTATGACAGCAAGCGATCAAGATATCGACAAACACTCTAGGTCTAATCAACAGCGCATGTTGTGTTGATTTAATACAAAAAAGTAGTAGTCACGCTTGAACACCGAAAAGTGTTGAATTAACACAGGCATTTTTTTACTGTGTATTGTATTTACTTTTACTTTCTTATTGCATTGAAGAAGGTTTTGTTTCTTAGAATATACAATGTTGATTTGTTTTTAAACAATATGCAACACAACGACGAATTTTAATCAGCGTTTTTAGTAGTGATATTTGGTTCAACATATGAAGTATGGTTCAAATGTATATAGCCTTTCGGCCCTGACAAGGAGATCGGTAATGAGATCATATCCAAACTACCCTGAAATTTTGCTAGGAGAATCTACATCCCGTAGAGGGGTAATCTATTAAAAATTAGTTTCCCATATTAACTGCAAGGTACCGAGATAGGGGATGGAATATTGGTCGAAGTGTACAAAAAGTATTTTTTATGATTCAATCAACAGAAGTTACTTCTGCTTCAGTTAATTCATCCTGAAATGAAACCCTGTCGAGTTGCATTGTCACCTCCCACACCACAGCACTCGTCGACATGGACGTGTTTAGGGGGTCTAGACCCCTGATTTTTTTTTTTAAAATAGGCAAAGTTATATGGATTTTACAAAAAAAAAATCTTAGGTGAAAGTTGATCGCTGACAGTTACGTCTGCGACAAAGGCAGAAGGGTAACTGCTAGAAAAGCATTCAA
Organism: Lepisma saccharinum; assembly: GCA_022664845.1. Classification (NCBI taxonomy): domain Eukaryota; kingdom Metazoa; phylum Arthropoda; class Insecta; order Zygentoma; family Lepismatidae; genus Lepisma; species Lepisma saccharinum. Next base: position 10,865 of record JAGDQP010022739.1, on the reverse strand, counting down.
TCACTGCCTCACCTTTCGTATACGTTGCTAAGCAACCATCCCACGTTGCCAAGTTTGAATATTCTCCGTCTACTTCTGGGACTTGCATTTTATTCAAGCTCGGCAGGTGGAATAAATCATGTGTCAACGGCTTGGCAACAGCGCTGATGTTCCACCTCTCTCTGTCATACAACAAGCGGTCCGAAATCAAGTTTCGCCTACCCAAGTATAGACTAAATCGTTATTGTTGCGAATTCTGCCCTTTCGGAGAGAAATACACAAATGGAAACGTACAAGGAAATTGTAAAAGAAAAACACAGAGATCCTTATGAGCAATAAAAGGTCACAATGTTATTATCCAACTGGAAACTTAACACGCAGTGACTGGGAAATAGGCTTATGATTTCAAAATAGAATATGGAAATTCAGATATACAAACCGCATGATATCACATACGGAATTTCCTTTAAAATACAGGATGCTTCCATATGGTGACTACTAAGCTGCTGTCATCAAATGATATTTATAGTCTTGCGTATCGTCACCAGAAGGTACTGTGTCCACTTCAGCTACTTTTGAGAAAAAAAAAAGTTTTAAAGTTTGAAGTTCCATTTAAAGTCTGTATAAATTCATCACTTTTCTAAGATTTTTAGGCACTTTGAGACCTTTTTGTGGGATAGTACTTTAGGGGTTGATGCTTTTCAGTAAAAGGTCTTTGTCAGCATTCTTTACTCTATTTTGCTAAAAAGTGGACATAGTACCTGCTGGCTCCAAAGTGACGATATGCACGATGTAATATGTGTAGGCTTACTATTAGATTACTTTTAATGATGTTTGCTGATAGGTCCTAATCTTCAATAGTGTTCTTCAAGGCATGTTGAGCTCTCTCTGTTAATCCCGATCTTTCGCTATCATTTTTGTCTCAGAATACGATTCATCTTCCTTAATATTGTCAAGGAGTTAGATTCGTCTTTTTCGTCTTTCCCCTTCAATCGCACCTTCAGTTTATTCCCTTAGTAGACAATCTCTGTGCATCCAATGTCCTAACCAGTTTCTGTTTCTCTTTTTTATGGTCTCTAGCATTGTTCATGTCTCGCATACTTTCTTCAACACTTCTTTATTATGCATCGTCTGTGTCTAGGTGATATGTTTCATTTCATTCCTCTCCATGCTCTCATATCGAAGGCTTCGAATTTTATTTATTCAGTCATTTGTCGAGTCGACGTATCGGCTTCATATAACAATACTCTATTTAATCAACCTTTTCCTCAATTTTGTTTACCGGTCCAAGAAGATTTAGGTAAATGTAAGTCCATATAGATTACGTTACATTCTAATTTTTTTGTGTTTCTTCAGATACAACTTTTTACTATAATTGCAATACAAGGCAGTCCACGTCAAATTGAACATTGATTTCAATAGATACTATGAGAAAACTACAAGATATGTTTTTTGTTTTTTCTTTTGGAAATGGCACCTATATTTTCGTACATTTATCTGCTGCTAACACATGTCCATCATTCAAAATGTAATCAAATCCTTTGAAGCACTTGAGTAGAAGAAATTTTACATTCACAAAGGGATACAAAATTGAATGGTATTTCAGCCATCTGTTTGTATTTTCATGAACACGATATCTCGTCAAGTTCTTCCAAGAATTTGACAAGATATTGTGCTTACTAAAATACACTCAAGTTAGTAGTAGTTCACTAATCTTCCTATATCGTTTTGAATACGATATCTCATCAAGTGCTGTAAGAATCTGCTGAGATATTGCATCCACAAAAACATACGCAAATTTCTGGCAGTTCACAACCACTTAACACAACAGAAAAAATATTTTCAAATTGTTAAAAATCAATTCCTATCTAGGTCCAATAAGGATACGTTTTTTCCGAACGATTCTCTTAAAACCTTTTAAGATTATTTTGAAAGAATGGTTCTTATTTTTAAAACAGCTTTTTCTTCGAGAAGAATACTTTTAGTATACTTTGAAAATATTGTATGGAGTGTTTTTTGTATGAACATTTATTTTTTTATTAACAAGACTCCAGATACAGCGCTAATGAGCATTTTACATTGGCTTGTCAGACAACAAAAGTAAGCAAACAATACAAAAGAAAATATAAATTGAACAAATACATCCACAGAAAGTAATATCTATAAAAAGACAAAACTCATTACTTCAACTTAAATCAGATATCGATAGTTTTTTTCATAAATCGGTTATATGGTAGAGTAAAATCAAGATAGTTTAGAACTTGGTTATACTGAGAAGACAGCCTGTAAATTAGGGAACACTGTACAACAGCAAACCTGGTGTTCGCAAAACAAACAGATTGTTACTGCTTGTGTATCTTGCAGGAACTCGAGAAAACAAGTTGTGAAGAATATCATGAGGTTTATGCCAGAGCTATCTAGCAGATGAATTCAAAATCACGTGCTCCTTCCTGTACAAAAACCTATTAGTTATAGCGTAGACAGAAAAGGGGAAGCATGCTAAGTCTCTATTATGAGGTCTATGATATCACTAGATCTGATATGCCCATTAACTATTTTATACAGGTATTTGAAGTCATGAATATATATATATATAGGTGCTCAGAGCTGGATTAAGGTGGGTCTAAGGGTGCTGCAGCCTAGGGCCCCCACCCGTTCAGGGGCTCTTTCATAGGTAAATCACTTACTTTTACGACTACAGGGCATCGGTAAAGAGGCCCTAACAGAGTCTTTATCCCAGGACGATCGTCAATAGCACAGGGCCCCCGAATAACTTAATTCGACACTGTACGTGCTAAAGGAAGAAGAGTTGGTGTTTGCTGAAATTACGTGTGGGTGGGACGTCAAAGCGAACGATAGCCAGGAAAGGGTTCAGAACTCGGTTAACCTTAGACAGCACTGTTATGTGGAAGACCCCCATAGCCCAAACAGGAGAACATGATTCAAGATACGGAGATACGTAACTTTTGTAAAATAAACTGATTGCTGTGGGATTCTCAAAGCAACGAATCTAGGAAGTAAATCTAGAAGTTTGATGGGTTTTTAAGTAGACATAGTCATATGATCCCCGAATGACCCGAAATTCTGCTTTGAGTCGGTGAAAACACCGAGATCTTTATGTGATGGAACTCTGGCAAGAGGGTTTGTATTACGATTATACGAACTTTGAAGCGGACATTTCTTAAGACTAATTGTGAGAGCAGTACATTTATCAGTGTTAATTTTGAGCTGCCGTTTATCACACCACGAAGAGAAAGTTGAAATGTCCGACAGCAATGGCGTTACATTATCAGTAGTTCTGTAAAAAGTTTAGTCATCGGCATATATAAAAAAAATATACGTAACTCGCACGTCAGGCAAATATTTCAAATCACTTTAAACATAGTTTGAAGACATATTTTAGAAATAAATTCTTTGTCATAGGCGTGCACTAGCAACTTTTTTGGGGTGAGTTTTAAGTTGAGAAAATGAAACGCATACTTCTTTATGACAGCGCGTGCACTGGCAATTTTAAAATCACCGTGATAAAAAAAAAAGATTGAAACGTGTTCCATTTCGGAGGTGATTAAAGTATCACTTTCAGAAATAGAACGCCTATCCGCGCGCACTAGCAACTGAATTGTTCAATTCGGTGGCTGCAACTTGTACCCTAAGAAAGAAATAATTACAAGTAATTAGAGAGTAAGAAAACAATTATTAATTAGTAGTGTATTTTGAAACAGAACTATGTAATCGTTCATTGTTGAATTATTTATGTTTGAAGTAAAACAGACCAGAAAGTAAATAGACAACATGCAGACAAGCGGAAGTAATATTTTGAAATAAGAAAGTTATATCGTGTGTTTAAATATATAATTATGGAAGTAGTTTATTAAGTTTTAGACTTGATAGTTTAACAACTTCAGAACTGTGTTTCATCATTGTAAAATTATCTCAAAATTATTTCGCGATGTAAATATTTGTCTTAAGTTAGCAATATCCTAGTGCAAGGGTCTTCAAATGGCGGACTCCTGTCCGGATCCAGACCCCGAAGACTTTATTTCTGGACTTCCACGGTTTAATACGAATTTGAATTTATTTATGGTCTTTCGGCATCTCCTGCTCACACCGGGTTTGCTACGATTTAAAAAAAATATGTGAATGTATCGTACCCTTCGCTAGCTACAATGCACGAAAAGCAAGGAAGTTTAATGTGAATTCATGCAGATTTACGCCGTGTTTATTCTTTAATTTTATTGAAATTGATCCAAAAAATATATACGGAGTAACCAATAAACGTTCTTACTGTTATGTTTTAATTTATTTATGCCCTTTAGGCATCTATGGATTAAGCCAGAATAGGGTAGGGGAATTAGTCGGTCGGGGCCTAAGTTGATGATAAGATAAAACTAATTGTATGGGAGTTAACAGCACTATGACTTACGCCCGTCCCGACCCAAGTTGAAGGTACCATCCCGGAATTTGCATGGTGTGACTGAGGAAAACCTCAGTCAGAATGGTCGGCCGATGGTAAAGGACCCAGGACCTCCCGAATGTGAAGTAAACGTTCTACCAACTGAACTACAGCCACTCGATCTTACTGTTCTTTCTTACTCATAGTCGACTAAGGCATTTTTATTGCGCCGGGCCCGAGGAAAAAAATAATTGAAGATCTAGTCCTGACTGTCCTAGCATTGTAATGTTACAGCCAATTTCTCTTGTGGCGGTTTGCAGCCGGTCGAAAATTAGTATTTTGGTACGGTATGCTATGACCACGAGCGAATAACAAGTTATTAAATCTTTCTGTTCTTGCTTATCTACTCTGAAATGATTGAAGAACTTCTTTTTATCTTTTCTCAAAGATGGAAAGACCCCGCGGTAACGGTGCGGACTTAGGATTGGTAATGGGTAGGCACGCGAGTTCGAACTACACGGCCGACCATCCTGACAAGTTTTCCAGGGTTTCACTCGCTTTCATCAGGCAAATGCTGGTGATCCCAGCCGATAATTTCTCCATCCTCTACTACTCTATCTCGGCCTGAGATAAAGATCGCAAAAGGCTATAAATAAATTAAAACTCAAAGTTGCAACGAGTTCATAATATTACCCCTTTAAAAGTCTTTGGCTTGCAATTGGATGAACCCATTGACTTTTCTTTTCGCGTTTCCTCCTTCATCTTAAATTAAGATCAGCTAACCACGGTAGCCGTGTGATCTCAGGCGTCAGGCCAGCTTCTCCAAAGTTCTAGGTTCGAATCCCGGCGGGGGTATGGATGCTTGTGGATTTTAGAGACTTCGCATCTATTGGAATCGAGACGGGCCCAAGTCGTAGTAACTTAAATGGTCCAAAATTCAGTGTTTACCAAGTTTTTTTTAAAGAAAAAAGAAAATCAGAGCACAATATGACATCTATTTACTTGACATCCATTTCGATGTTGAGTGACTAAAATCTCTTTTAAAATGTTGGTGATTTTTTTCTCTCAGTTTTTTTTTAATCACAAGTGCGCGTTTAGGCTTAATGGCATGGAAATTATTTTGAGTAACTTTTGTTGCACTGTGTGTTGTAATGTACCAATCTTCCTGAACACATCATCTTGTCAAGCGCTTCAAGTATTGCAATAAATTCATGTGAATGATGAATTCTACACCTTCTCAATAGCCTTCAGAGAATGAGTGTTTAAGAGTGTTTCGTGTGAGGAAGATGTTGATCGAACTCCGAAACTGTTACCTTGTTACTGTGTATTTTTATAAGAAAGTCAAGTGTATAAACCTTGTCAGCGTATTTTAATTAACTTAAATATGGATACAAGGCCTCAAAGTAGTTATATCCACATCGAATTCATGTATTGGACGTCAGTGATGACTAATCCATGAACGAATTCAATCTTAGTCATTCTCCGATAATTCCACAGTTAACCAAGACAATAATATCTCTTTTAAATATCGAAAATCTTGTGAACCATTCGAACAGAAATGATCACCAATCACTTGACCTGGACTCGTACGTACTTTCAGGAAAGTTGCAGCAGTTTGCTAGCTGGAGCTTTTCAGCGCCCTCGAATTTCTACGCTATCTTCGTGTTTTAGAGCAGTGAATTTTTTTACTGTCAGCGATTCACCGTGTGGGAATGTTAATAATGAATATAAAACGTGTATAAAATGTGGTGCAGTCCTTTTTTGTATGTGTAAGTGTGTGAGTACATAAACTACGGTAGCATTATTACGTTACAGAGCTCTTGGCACGGCTCCAAACTGACAAGCGAAAATTACCTGAGCGTGGCAGGAACGTTGTTTTCTTTTGTATCAATGAACGCGACGGTGTGAAATGATTTCCTCATACTCTAGTTGATAATTCCAGTTGATAATTATTCCACCTGAGTTATAACTGACAGCTTGAAGACATTAGAGTGTCAGTGATCATTATTTTTAAATAGAGATAGCTTAAGAAATATTAAACATGTTATACAATTTTTGATCCTATGTTTCAATTTAGAGTATAAGGTCCGTTTTTCACAGCCGCGTGCTTTGCTTGCGATTTGGTTGGGTAGCCAATTAAAATTAAAGTATGCGTTTAAATATTTCTATTGGCTACTCATATAAATCACAAGCAAAGAACGCGGGTAGCGCGTACATGAAAAGCCGGCCTAAGAAGAAATACTGATAGTGAAAGATCCAGCACAGCAAGGGAAATAGAACAGAGGAACAGAAAAATAAGAAATGTTACTCCGTATACTATCAGTAGCGTAGAAAAGAACTCGTGGTGCCCTCTGACCGATCGGTCCGCCTTATCCAGAGGAGAGTTACGTAATGTAGTCGTGGGATTCTATTCGCTTGAGGAAGTTCGATCTAATTGGCTCTTATATACGAGGAAAATTTTCTATATAGTATTTATTGCAACCAGAAACCTTTTTTGTTTGGGAAAATAATATTAAACACGTAACGTTGTCTGATATCAATATTTTATATAAGGAGGACCATGTATTGTGAAATACTTCATCACAATAACTATAAAAATCTCAGTGCTTAAATCTCGCTTGTCGCTAGTATCAAAGTTCTACATGAAAACGTTTCCTTCGTTTTCCGTCCATACATTAACAGAGTGCCTAGCTCTCGGAATATACATTAGGAGGACATCATCATTCAAGGAGGGAAGACGGGTTCAAGCTTTGTTCATTTTGCTCGGCGTCTATATATTAGACATAGGGCACCTGCTTAATTTTGCTTACTAAGGGGCGAGGGGTCTAAAATGACTGTGCTAATGGAATATTCGAACGAACCCGTACTAGAAATTAACAAGTCTTGACATCTTAAACACGGATTGAAACTTGCTTTATAGACCATGTGATTAAAGTTCATAATAAAAAGAATGTTATTTTGGAAATATAAACAAATTTATCTAATCTGTTTGTGTCCGAAAGAAAAAAATGAAAGAGAAAATTAGTATTAATACTGAAGAACAACAGATAAGATAACATTATTTCAAAGCAAACGCTAGTTGTATGAAGCTTTCCTTATCATTTTTCGGATGGTTTATTTATCCATATGTGTCTAGTGCAAGAAATTTACTAAAGATTAAGAAAGTGAAACAAATTGATACTTTTTTATTATGGGAGTGGGGATGAGGATGGAGTAAAAACATCCGTCGTACTTTCATGATGTTAGGACCGGTATTAAATTGTTTGTTTGAGTGAGCATGGCTCTTTATTACTACGACTACATAGTAAAAAACGGTTTCTTAAATTTGATAAAAAGTTCTTATCTGTGCACTGAGAAACAGTTTTCTTAGAAATCGGATAGAAACGTTCTCATTTAATTTAAAATGAAAGCATACCGGTTTGGAAGTAATATCACTGATCTTATTTCAATACCGGCTCGTTCTAATTGTAAATTAAATGAGAATGCTGATATCTCATTTCTAAGAAAGTTGTTTCTTGGTGCACAGATCAGAACCTTTTCATCAATATTAAACAGTTTTTTTTACTATAAACAGAAAAATTATAAGGTACAATCAGATTCGAAAAAAATTGCTTATGGTAGCACTTCCTGAGTGCGACAAGTTGTGGAATCTGCCAGTAACAAGCCAATGTTCGATATCAAGTTATCGTTCCGTTTTTAGGCACGTTGCATATAGTAGTTCGGTGTTGCGAGATTATGCAAATTTTGGACCCAGAAAAACGTCTATAGGCCATTTTCTGTGAATCTGAGTGTACAAAAAAACTTCGTCATAACATGTTTGAAGACAATTGAAGTGTAAAGGAGAACTAAACCCATTCACGCAAAAATGTATTCCGCGAACTTAGCATTAATTTTGTTTTTTCTTCTTTATATTTAGGGACCAAATAGGCAGATAAAGTGACCGAGTTTCTGCTCTGATCAAGACTTTTCAAGATCATAAATCTAAACTTCCGATAAAGTTCAAAGTTTGCGAGTAAAATAAAGGAAATTGTTTTGTTGATAAATATCGTAAAACATTGATTACTACATATCACAATTTTAGTCGTCGTGTAAAAATAAAACCTTGATTGTACTGATAATGTGAATACGTCACGTCTCTTTGAAACTTTAGTTAAAGTTTACAACCATGATCTTTAACCACGTGCACGCTTTATTGTTACTGTACGTAATAAATAGTATTTGGGATGATAAATACATTTTATAAATATCACCTAAGCTCATGCATTCTTATTGATGGATTAGTTTTAAAACACAGGGCCGGTGGCATAGAATAATTTAATCCCGAGAATACTTAATCCGCGAATTAACCTACGAGTCATAGATGAAATATTTATAAATGACGAATCACCTTCTCTCCTAATCTTTCATGCCACCTGGTCAGTCCAGCCGAACTAGGAATGCTAATAAGTCTTGCGCAAAAGGTACACATTTAATCTATTGCTGACCTGTAATATGAAGTATCAGACACTCGGCTTCCACTCTATGCTCTTTTTCAGTTCCTAAATTGAATGTAGAAACAATCATTGCTTACTAACATTATTTCATTCCTAGTTCGCCTGGACTAAAACTAGGTGGCAGGAAAGAGGAATAGAATAGGCTTCACCATCTATAAATAGTTCATCTATGACTCGAAGGTAAATTCTTGGATTAAGTAGGGTAAAACGTACCAGTTATTGGCGGTTTTAGACCAGGGGTGCTTACTTTATCCTGTGCCCTGAACGAAATCTTGTCCAAGTATGACAGACAGATGGACACATAAGGCTTCATAGCACTGCTGCTGAAGCCTAAAAATAATGTTCTTCTCTTGGGAGGACGGGCCTCGCAGTGCCCCTTTGCCTACACCACTGCTTTCAATTGCAATCTAACGTGTGAGGTCGAGTGGAGCTAATATTATTTCTTTTGATTACTTTGACTCATTTCGTTTTATTTCATTTCATTGGATATTTCTCCAGTGGCAAATTAATTTTTTATTCAAAATGGCGGTATTTTCAAAATTTTTATATAAGTAACTTTGTAGGAAATTTACATTGCGAATCCTCTCAAATTTTCAATTTAAAAAATGTTCTCTAAAACCTACAGGAATGGAGTTCTATGCTAAAATCTACTTTTCAGCCGCCATTTTTTTTAAGATGGCGGCGCGAGCGGCTGTCTCCCAATTCAAGGTTACAAATTTAGAATTATAGTTAGGGCTCTTAAGTGTACAATTGTGCCAAATTTCAAAACTTCTCAACCGTTTGCACCCAAAAAGTACCTAATGACTGGACTACTGGTATATGGGGACGTCATGTAATATCCGGACAGATAGCGGATAATTTTCGGATGTCAACTAATATCCGGGTAACGGGTAATATTCGGAAGACGGATAAAATCCGGATGGTTAAATGGATACCGGATAATTTGTCATGTGGTTGTCCGGAAATTTTGGCTATCCCAAGAAGACAGCATAGAGACATACTGTAGGATTTTGCTCGAATTGTCTTGTTTTAGCTCGACTCGACTCGAAACTCGAGTGAATTTCGAGTCGAGTTGGACAATATTTGTCGAGCCGAGTTGAAAGATTTCTCTTACGAGTCGAGTCGAGTTTAGCGAAAACTCGACTCGAACTCGCTCGTGTCCATCCCTAGTCGAACGACTAACTGTTCGTCTGTATTCGGACGACCTAGGTCGGATGACTGGGCTCGACCATTGGAAGCGATTGCAGTATATCCGACTAGGCATAGAATTGATATATAGACTCCAGTTGTTTGGTCGTTAACAGAGTTCGCAGGTGTGAAATGGATTTCGGCAAGATGTATTTTTTTGAAAAATTTGTATCTGGAAAGAAAAAGATGGGAGTTGTAGATGATTCCAATAGTATCAAAAAAACAATAATTAGAAGTGTATCATCATCTGCATGAAGAGCTGCATATAAAGAACCTCGCCAAATTTTTCCACTACTACAGGATGAGCCCGCAGACATTTGACCAGATTTGCATATGACTAATCAATTTGTCAACATCCATTGTGAAACACAACAAGGGAGCACCTAGGAGCAATGAAGTCGAGTGTAACGTACGGTTTCGCATTGTTTTTAATGTTTTGGGATTATTCGCACGACTACATGTCCAATGGATGACCGGCCTTATGGCCCCACACTTGATAAAGCAAAATTGCTGTAAGCATATGTGTGTGTGTGTGTGTGAGAAAAAAGAGAGAGAGAGAGATAGAAAGAGAAAGAAAATCGCTGTTGAAAAGGCAAATGGTTTCTGCAAACAGACTAAACCAAAAATGTTTTTAGTCAACCTATCTAGTTCGCAATTTCCTCACATAACTCTATCATATCGTTGTTATGCTGATCTTTTAGTGTATAAATGGGCATCGGCATGTAAGAGCAAGAGGGGACAACTGCCCCCCCCCCCCCCACAGCTTTGAGTTTTAGTTTGTAAAATATAAATAAAATTTCATTAACAACGTA
>JAGDQP010022738.1:1339-28683 GCA_022664845.1 Lepisma saccharinum | reverse complement strand
ATAGTACCCAATCTGTAAATTAACAAGCAAATGCCTTAGCAAGCTGATGACGCTCGGTCACATGTTTCTGGCTTGGGGCAGTGTTGTGTTTTTACTCAATACTACTACTAATAATAATAATTATTATTACCAGCTTAAATGTTGTATATGTCCTTTGCTTTTACTCTATTTTACACGTTTAGTACATTTCCATGTTAATTTGCTATTCGTTTGGCGCTACGTTAAAAATCAAAGCTACGGGCTCGAATCCCGCCTGGAGCATGCATATATTTAGGATTTTTTTATATTGTGACAGGAAAAATAAACTAAACCAAAGATAAATTTTTATCTTACACTGTTAACCAATGGTCAACAAGGCAGTGACTTCAAGGGTCCGGGTTCAAATGTCACCTGGGACATGAATTTGATTTTATCTACAATTTCCATACAAAATAAAGTTTATGCAAGTTAGGATTTTGTGTTAGACTGTTAACTATTGGTCTATAAGGCAGCGACTTCAAGGTCCAAAGTTTAAATCTTACCTGTGGAATGGATATTTTCTATTTATGGAATTTAAGTTTAACGTGAACAGTACACATAAATGAGTATACGAAAGTACTGTAAATTAACTTTCAGCTGGCACTTTCGTTCACGCTGATTCTTATTCATTCAAGAAACAACACCAAAGGTGTTCTATCTTGCTCCACGTCGACCTATTGACCAGGCAGATCAAGTTTCTACAAAGCCTACTTCCAATGGTAGTTTATTAAATTCCTATTAAATATATGCCAAACATTGTATGCGTCATAATTGTGAAGTATTATCACGCGGAATTGCCAAGCAGTACCTCTGAACATGATGGACCTTCAATCCGACCTAAGTAAAAGTTGCCTAAAGCCCTTAAATAATTTTCATTAAACGACTGCAGTACACAAATATGGAAATATACATAAAGTTGATTGCTGACTAAGGTTTAAAACAATGGAAGTACATGCAAAGAGTTTCAATTGGTTTCTAAGACGTAGGGAATATAGTAAAACACATCTTATACATTTTTAATATATTTCTGTTTCAGCCAGAGCTAGATTAATGCTTTCATAGGCATAAGAATTGAAGTAAATCCACTTTTTATATATCTCTCTGAGCCAGAGTTTCTTTAAGGTTCTTAGAAAATTTGGCTGTCTTTCTGTTTCACAAAAAGAGCATGAATTAACTAAAATATTTCAGCCTGATAGGTAAACGAGAAGTGTGCAAGAACCGTAATTTTTATGAATGCTATTTAAAAGTGTATATTCAAGCAATAATCTGAAACAAAATATACTCCTCATTTCAAATAGGGTTAACAATGGCTCAGCACTCATCTCTAGTGCTTGGGGTCGTCGTTTCGATCTCAGATTATATCATGTAAGCTTTATGGTGCACAAACATTGTGTGCATGGGAATTCCCATGCAATATCTCAGGGATATTGTTTAACAATATCCCGTTTCTTCCCACTTTCTTCATTCCACCATTAATAAACAATACCCAGCGTTTCAAAAATCCATACGGCCTAAGTAGAAATTGTCTAAAGGCCATAAATAATTAAAGTAATAATATGAAGGCAAAAGATTATTCAGTTAATGATTCTAAATTCCTATTCAACTTTATACTGCCCTACCCTATCTCGGCCTAAGCCAGAAATGCCTTAAGCTTGAAAGAAGATATTCAGTTTGTATTTCTCATAATAGTTTATGTAAAGTAAAAATAACTAGTTCTTCCCTATGCTCCAGTGATAAATATTTCCGTCAGCAAAGCAAATAATTACAGGAAAACTGTTAAATAAACATATGTTTAGTAATAAGCAACGCAGACATTAAATAATACGTCAGTCCTATTATCCTTAGCGTGTCCCGGATTCGATTCACGTGTGGTCGCAAACAGTGCACATTTCAATCAATGTTCAGTCAACATTATGATGCAATTAGGTGCTATCAATAAAAATGATAGCAATCAAAGTGGCAATGCTCTTTTGAAATTTTCCCAAATTTCTACTTTCAGGACGGTTTCACATATCTATTACAATGAAATTGAGTATCGAAATCTGCTTTATATTTGTGGTCGACTTCGTAAGGTAAAGGGGGCATAACTCGAAAATATGTGTACCTCCACATCCTGCATTCACATAAACAAATTATTTAATTTCCAACAGCGCAAACAACACAAGTATCCACGTTAAAGTGTATGCTCCATTCTTAGGACGTTATCTTCAACTAATGAAAGACAGTGACAAATCTTTATTCATTCAACTAATCTTTCAAACAAAGCATGATCATCCTTGTTCTTAATATTTTAACAAACATCCGTAAGTTCGTCAACTCTGCATTAACAAAATGTAGGCACAGAAGTTCGAGTTCAGCCGGTGGCCATCAATCTAATTCAAAATATCCCTACTTGCCATAGTTTCGTGGTAAAGTATTCTTTTCGATTGCGGAGGGCCGAAAAATAGTTTTAACAATTCAAACACAGAAAATAATGCAATTCTTCAACAAAAACTATATTTAATTGAATTCTTCCGTTGCTTTAGGTTATCAAATTAGACAGTTCTGAGTCCAATTCCCGGCGCTTACATCAAATTTTTCTAGAGAGTTTGAGTCTACAGCAAGACACAATCTGTATTATCATAGATCAGGGATTCCATTAAGACCCTTCCAATACCCTCTCCCGTTCCTAATTCCGACTTCAGTTTGGCCGTAAGTAATTTTAATCAGAACTGATAAGAGAGAAGATGGAACTACAATTAATTTATTATGGACAAAAAGGTTCAAAAATTGAATGAAAGAAGCGATCCCAGATTCTAATACCCGTTAATACATGAATATTTCCGATTCTTGATATTGATAAAGTCAAAACAAAATTCAAAGCAGAATCGATCAAACACTTCTCAAATATAAAATCAGTTAAACAGTAAATCTGTTCGAAACATTTATATAATTGTAAATTTTTCTGGAATTCTCTATACCATCTCTCAGTGAAACTAAGATTCAAAAGGTCTCAGACATTATCACCCTTTTTAAAGAGGATTACAATCTGTTTATCTTTTTAAAATCTTTCTCCAGAAGTGCAAAACAACTGTACATTCCTTCTGCCCCCTGATTTCGGCCAAAATGGTTAGGACCTCTTCTTTTCAATTCGTGGTCGGATGCAGAAGAAATAAACAACATACATTCAAACAAAAACACAAAATTAGAGTTGTAAAACATTTTTATGGCTGCGTAATAAAATCAAATTATCGGCTCTTTATAATGTACGGTATCTATTTATTTGACCCACAAATCTGTTTTTCAATTTTCAAAAGGTTTTATAGCTGTGTTTTTACATTTTGTTCTCCTTTACCTGCTCCTGTCGCAATAAAACAATTACGCCTTGCTCACAATGACCCACTGGTTTATTGCGCTATTCAGGTAAGGCTGTATCTTTTTCTTCTCGAAACGGGTGTTTACAATAATAAAAAATGGTCAAGTTTATTGAAATCTCGGTTCAAAGAAAAATGATAGGGTCCTTTCTAGTCGGCTTTACGTTTTATTACAGGTCAGCCGAAAAGGAATTTAGTACAAACAAGATATAAATAACATTATTCACACCTCGACCACTATAGGCAGACAAATTTTTCAGAAACTTCTGGAAGCGACTGTCTATCATGATTCCTTTCTATTTGCTACAAAAGAGGCGCACAAATGTTAGCCAATTGCAATTTCTCAAGCTTTACTTCAAGAAGACGATTCTATTGGTTAATATCAGTACAGCAAAATGATCCACAGAAAAACTTCTTTTGTAAGGACTGTCATTCTCACATAAGAAGCTACCTAGTACATTCTCTCAGTTCTCCAAAAGAATCATAACTTTGCTTCACATATCCATTACTTAATTATATTGACTCTCTAAACTAATTATATACTAACCAATAATACTATTCGTTCATGTTCAAGAGTACAGGGGGTGTTAAGTTCAAAGTATATGAAGGCAAATAAATGTTATATCAATATTTTATAATAAATTTAATCTACCACATCGCTTTATACGGTTTCGCGATCGGCGCCACCCTGGATCTTACGGTTTCGCGATCACCACGAGGCCGTATCATCAGTTCCGGTACCACGGCGAGCGGTGGGCGACCATGGGGCGGTAAAACCACTATTAGATTAATCCAATTATTACATCTTCATTAAAATATCAATCAAACTTACGTTTCCTCATCTATAAATGACCATAGCTTAGGGGAGAGGGGTAAAACCCAAGCGCACCTACACCTACTCCTCTACAAATACCTCATACCAATCACAGCCTCACAAACCTAATGGATAACCTACAAACCAGTTAAAACCTGGCGGCCATATTGTATAATGTTTGGTACTCTACTACTTTACCTCCACGTTAGGCCACGTATTTTCTCAAGTTGGTTTGGTAAAAATTTAGGTGATAAAAATTTTGCACGATGATGCTTAGAAATTTTAACCTTGTGTTTGATTTTTTCTGCAATTTACTGTACACGAATTTTTAGAGAAATATTATTCTTCCTTTCTGCTGTACTTTCGGACGTCGACGAAGAGTTTCAGCTGTGTTCTTTCCCTCCTTTTTCTCTAACCTTTCATTATTTTAGCTATGTCGATAATGCAACCTAATACAACCGAATCTATTAATATTAAAATTTGAATATCACGTTATTCCGATGAAAGTTTCAGTAGTGTCTAATGCTTGAATGTATAAATGAACGAAAATACAATATGTACAACTTTAAGTACTCACAGTGGTGCAAGGGAAATTTGGACTGACTTTTGTTCATGAAGTCCGAGGTGTATAAAATTAACTTACATTTTTTATTTGATGCCTTCGAGCACATTGATGTAGTTTCGCCCTTTATAACTAGAAATTTATTTACTCGTTTAGAGACAATAGATTTTACCGAAACATTTTGAACTTATGAAAAATGTACATAATTCAGTACATCGAATTTAGGCCTTTGTAACTCAAGAAAACAACATGTTTTAATAGCAGCCTTATGATACAAATTGAATATGTTTTTTTTTTAAAAAAAGAAGCTCGATGATGTGTGCCGAGAAATGAGAAAGTTATATTAGTATTCTTTTTGAAACAAATTATTTATAATAAAATTCAATGTAACCAAACCTAATTGACAAATGCGATGAGAAATAGATTCTGTTATGTTCTACAATCCTATTTAGACCAACATTTGAAATTCTATTGATTGGTTATGAGTTAAACGACATATTAGGTTGTTCTTTTGGAACTAATAAACTGTCAATCCCATATAGTGAAGTTAGGTGATATCATAGGTCTCATAATAGATAGACTTAGCACGCTTCCCATTTCTATATGCACTAAATCTAACGACTTTTTGTACAGGAGCACGTGATTTTGAATTCATCCGCTTGGTATCTCTGGCATAGATCTCATATCCTATTATGAGGTCAGTGCCAGAGTTACCTAGCGGATGAATTCAAAATCACGTGCTCCTGTACAAAACCCCATTAGTTTTAGCACAGACAGAAATGGGAAAGCGTGCTAAGTATATCTATTATGAAGTCTATGGTAATATATCCCATATGCTTTAATAGATTGGGTGGTATAGCGTATTTTGATTGAAATTTGCAGTGACTGCTACAGGTCTGAATTCTACTTTAAGGCGCCCTCACATTGATAAATCTGAAGTCAATTTCGAGAGAACTGTCGTTGTTTTCATTACCAATGCATATAAAGATTTTTCTAAATTGGTTTATTCAAACTTTAGATTAATTTCTTTAATATTAAGTATGATAGGTGTTTGATTACCTGAAAAACCTCAGCGACAAACGCGTTTGGGTACCTTCACAGTTTCTTTGGTTCAGTGGGTCGAGAATGTTAGGTTATTGTTGCAGGATGAACGAGGTTTAGTTGCAGGCTTCCGGCGTAGTATTGCAGTTATGGTTTTAGAAGGTGTATGAAGCACCTTAGAACGGAAACTTCATATGTAGAACCGATGATAGAATTCCGCCCTGTGTTACTAGAGTTGGTGGCCCCGGAACGAACCCGGTCATAGAGTTACCGTTATTTTCTTTTATTTAGCATTCGAGTGATGAGGGGGAAGTGAGTAAGGATAAGGCGAAGAGAGCGGTTAAGATTAAGCTTTTGCTGGTCACTGAAACTGTCGTGAACAGTAATCACTGAGGTTCTGTGTCTTTCGTTCTTCGTTTTTCTGCGCGGCGATGAGATTTATTCTGCGCATGCTTTATTGTTCTCTTTCTGCATTGCCTATAAGTATTGTGCTCGTCCTTGAAGAATGCAAAATGTTATGTAAGCTTATATTTCTGAAGTTTTCCCCCCTTTGAGACACGTATATTGCATTTTACATGCTTTTTCCACCTTGTGACCGGGTGAATCTTGCTATCCCCACATGTTCTATTTGCAGGTGCTCATTAGTGTGACTATTCCACTACCTTCGAGCACCCCTTCCTTTTACAGTTTTCTTGACACTGCCAACTTCAGTTGACCATTCGTTGCATTTTCCTAGTCCTGTTTACCATGCATACTTTTCGTCGATGTGGTGAGATTCTAGCAAATGTAAGCCCTAAACGGGGTAGTGCCTGTTTCGACCTGGCTTCGCTCTCTCGCCCATTCGTCTGAGCTTTTACTAAGTGGATCTATATTTTATTTTATTCAGCCCTCGTTTGTTGCAAAAATTGTAAATCTGGAAAATATAAAATATTTCGGTTTCGTCTTCCAGCCAGGTTAGGGCCACTTCTTGGTTGGCATTTCCGAGTTACACGGTCTGAGTTCTGTCTGTGTTGCCTGGGGCGTTACACCTAGTCTGAAATGCTAACATTCAAAATTAATTGTGTCATATTGACGTCGATGTTATTTTGGGTTTATTTCTTTTATTTTCTACTTTGAAACTAACAGAAATCTTCTATTTACTCAAATTTTATTATTTTTATTGATTTATCATAACACTGCATAAATAAATAAAAATGTTAAAGATGATTTAAACGATTTGGTCACTTAGAAACACTTTCAATGAATGATTTTCTTCTATGTCTGAAGCACTATGGCATATATCAGTTAAAATATATCAGGAATAATCAAGAATTTATGTAAATTTTTAATGCAGAGTATTCAGTTTTTATCACTAAATGTTTATTAGATACAAATCCTCTATGCAGACACAAGAGGCCTATGTGCCGCCAAAGTACAAAACCAGAAATATAGCATTGTTGTACCAGGTTACAACAATGTCTAGTAAATAATTGCTTGTTCTTGTTTGTTTTAGCGTGCTGAACGTAACATTGCATTTATCTCATAGTTTCCGTGTACATTGGTTGAACTTAAAAAAAAAATGTAACGTTTTTCGCTTCTCCTGAAAAATTGTGGTTTTCGATCATAGCGATTTTTTGAAGCGCATTGACGATTTGTAATTCTGTAGACAAAGCTGAGAGATTTGCTTCACTTGGGTCTAAAAGTGAACATGTTTGTATAATTTAACTAGACTGTTATTGCTTTTTACGAGTATAAGCATTTGAAAAGGACATTTTCTTCCAGAAATTTCAATCACAACAACCTTATAACGTTACAGGATTAGATTGCCATTGCTTGGAGCTCTCAAGGGAGCCATGTACGTCACCGGGAGACATCTGTAGTTATTCTCTCCTGAATTGAAACGTTGAGATAAACCACTTATAAGCCCAGTCACCTCTCCTGCTAGCCACCTCATGAGCAAAGTAAGTCAAATAGCTACACAGCTTAAACGAACAAAATCCTAATGGAAAAGAGAAATAAATGGAGAAGCTAAATATCTATAAAAAGTCATTTTTTACGTGGATGCCATTGTAAAGTATCTTTAACGTTTTGTATTGAAACATATGGATCAACGTTAATGATACTTGCAGAATAAAGTTCTGCTGAACTAGCATCACTTCGAACACTGTTACAATCACCTCTAGAACCAATTCTTATCAAAGCTGGCAGACTATCTCTCTTATTTGAGTCAATAGGTGGAAATGCCATTCCTGAACTGTAACAGAAGACGTTTAACCCATGATAGTATGCTTGAAGAACATAAAACAACAACTGAAACAAATCCGTGTTCGGCCTATCGCTTATAAGTAGCACTTCATGATCCTTGATTGAAGTCAATGGTGTAATAGCAATTGCTCGACCAAATTTTGCAGCCAATCCCAGAGCATAATGAACTTCCAAAATGTCATTCCAATAACTTCTCCCGAACTTATTCTTATATCTAACAGCTGCAACGTGTTGCAAATTAAACATGCCGGGATATTTCCCTCTACCTAGAATACCATGTACATTCGGATGAACGTGATCATTTCCTGCATGTGGCAAACTATCCCACATAATAACTGGAAATCTATATGTATTATCTCGATTATAAACATTGTTAAACCACTTAAAAGCTGTATTGAATAAGTCGATTATTTCGACTTTTGTAATATTTAATGGATGGTGTTTCTTTGTCAGAAACAAACCATGCCATTTATCTAATTTAAATACATTGCTAACACTAAGGGAGTAAGTACTCTCTATTCGTTGTAATTCATCAACTGCAGTCATAATCTTATAGTTACAGAAATCACAAGATTCCTTTGTGGTTTCGACAATCTGATCAATGAAAGTTCTAGGATTTTGAAGTGGCCTAGGAATCGGCCTCTTTGCACGAAGTGTGTTATATATGGCATGTTCGAAGTTGAACTTATTATACACGTTCACTATACTCTGATTCTTAAACATATTGAAAAGATCATAATCACTATGTAACAACATATTAATTTTTGTAACAAGTAAAGATGGAGTAATAATGTTAGATCCCTTTTTTACCTCTAATTTGTATAAACTTTGAAATTTAGATGATAAAGCCTGACATTTTGGTTCTACAGACGTAGACAAAGATTCTAAATTGTCCTTCAATTTTGCTATTGTCTTAGAGAACTTCCCATTAAAACATTTATATAAATACCAACTGCTTGACTCTAAAGTATTTAAGCTTATGATCTTGTAATATTGGTCGTGTTTAGAGTAACTTTTAATGTGTGACTGCATTTTCACTGTGATTGCCATAAGGTATATTAAATATACGACTATTAATGGAACTGCTACGAAGATATACTTTGCATTTAACTTAATTCTCTGTGTTCTGGGACACATTGTGTACAGTTTCAGCACTTATGATCAAGACAGCTCATGTCGAAACTACATTGTTATATTTTATACACATAATGATGCTCCATTAGTGTTCATTGTTGTTCGTTTTGATTCAGACTATTATAGCATTTGGTATGGATGACGCTCAGTTGCATTTTCTAGTAGTTATACCAAAACTTTTACTAAGTCATAATTTCGTGATAGTCATGGAGTGCTTGCTATTTGATATTTGACAGTTTTAGAGTAACGAAGTACTATTGATATTGTGAAGTAAGATAATTTCAATGAGCAAACTTGTATTTTTCATTCAGGTGTGACACAATTTCCTGTATTACTTGAGATTTTGACTGTCATTCCTCGTCATCCACTGAAAGATGAATACACTGTAATAAAGCAAAGAAAAACCTGTAATATTTAATAGTACTTTATGAAAATACAGTTTTATTAAATTTACAATAAACAGTGTTTCTTTCAGAGGGTGACCGGAGGCTGTATCAATCACTCCCAATTAAAAACAATAAATTTTATAGCAACAATGGCTCTACTAGTATTAACACCATCTCTCCTCTTTTACCCCCTCTAAAGATTTAAAATAACTACCAGAGAAATTTCTTGAAAGAAACACTGACAATAATTATCATTAAGCTAACTTAATTGACTTTGTCATAATTATTTTATGTACTCTCCAAGGATATGACGAGCCCAGTGAGCTCCAATTTATCAAACTGAAGTGCTCGGTCGCATTACAAATCAACTTGATTTCAAATTTGATCTGAAATCGGACAAAAGAGGAAACATTTAACCTCGTTCACTCACTTCCAGTTGAATTCAAATTGGACCAAACACCCAGCACACCTGAGTACCAGTAACTATTATTATTATTTTTTAGAAATCGGTCAATATGTTCGTCAGTTGAAATTTCGGAAAATTGGTAAAAATGCATTTTCTCTGTCGAAGGTAATTTACTTTCATTTAAATTTTATTATTAGTTTATCAAAATATACTTTATTAATAAATAAGTTTAAATTTTATTATTAGTGGTGTTATGAGCAAAATGTTACCAAAGGCCTTTAACTAAGTATCTTTAACCCACTTCCACCCTAATTCTAAGCGCTAATCGCCATCTCTGCATATTAGTATTCAATTTTAAGGCAAGAGAAAACAGTTTTTCGATGCTATGATCGTTCCTCGTATCATTGTGAAAGATTTGATTCTTGCATTACAATATTGCGATAAACAGCAGAGTATGAGTATTTTTCTTGAGCGAGGGATCATTTGAATACATGAACGAAGCACGATCAGTTGTGTTCGTTCCGTTATTTTTTGTAGTAGGCCTAGGTGGGATAAGACTAAAATATATTATGCCAAACAACAAAAGAACCACTGCCGAAACTACTGGCGCCACCGCACTAAATTTGTCAATTGGTACTGAAAGTTGACCAAGTATGAAGTCGATACCTGAGTTTTAACCATATCTGTTTCTGTTACAGCAAAAACGACGAAAAATTTGGTTTAAAAGTGAGATCACAAAACTTAAAAGAATTAAATGTATGAAAATTTTGGCTCTATTCTAATTTAGCACATATATGGTTCATTTGATTCAATACGCTGTTCATTTAATTCAATACACAGTTCATTTAAATTATTTTATATAGGGATTCATTCATTGAATGTTGCTATGAAACATGTAAAGAAAAATCCTTAAATCGTATAAATGTTGGAACATTGAAATAAAATTTAAATTGAAGCATTTAATAAAATGATGACCGTTAATTCGTTTAATTTAAAATCCAACAATTAGTCAATTTTGAATATTGTTTTAATTAATCCATTACTAGAACAGTATTGATTTTGCAGTGTAGTTAGTGCCGGAAATTTTTAAACTTTTGAATGCTGCTAGGCAATTTACGGAAAATTATGAACTAGAGTTATGTACTTTCCAAATTTAAACATAAAATTCTGGATGAAGATTTCTCACATAAGGAAAGGGAAATGTAAAGGTTCACATAGTATTCCAACTATGGGATTTTTAAAAAATCAACAAATGAAAATATACTTCTTCTTTGACATTGGCCCACTGAAAACTAATGTTTCCTGTCAAAAGTGTGATAATTTCTTGCATCTAAACAGCAGTGACGACTGCATTGACGAGTATATAAGAAAACTATTCTCTCTCAACAAGACGGCTTTTCAGTGTAAAATTCGTAGTTTGTTCGAGTGGGCTTCACTACTTGAACCAGTGCACATGTTTGTGTTCGAGTGGATAGTGTAAAAACTTTCTGCTCCTGCTCGGGAGAGAGTGTACGTAGGTGCAGACAATTGACAGTCATATTGCTTTCTCAGTGTATGTGTGAGAGATGGGGGTTACAGATGGCATTGCGTGCTAGCTGAAGGAAATAAGCACCTGTCCGTTCGGGCAAGAGCTGCTCGGGACTCCGCGAATATACCCCGTGACGTCACATCCACTCACATTCCTTTCCAGTGCTACACCGAGCAGACCCACACGAACAAACCATCGGTGTCGTGAAAAATTAATTCGTTACAAATTAAATAGTTTTAGCCTCTTACTCATTGTCTTCACTAATTTAATAAATCAACTTTCTTAAATTTTGCATAGATTACTATTGCGTTAGTTTTACGTTGTTAGATCAGTTTATTTTAAACATCTTATGAACCATTTAAATTATCAATTATAGTGTTATTAGTCGGTTAACAACATACTTCTCTTTCAGAATAATTGGTTTTCAATAGTTCCGATTCACTGCTCAAAGTACTGGTGATTTGAATCTATGACATTACAGATTCAAATCACCGATACTTGGAGCAGTGAATCGGAGCTGTGAACCTTGTACACGTTAAACTATTTTTGTTCCAACATTTTGTTATACTAAAAGCAATAAATAAAGTAAATTTTGCCTTTGTCACTATATTTAATATAGGATTCCCTACATTGAAAAAAGTAAATCTGTTCAAGTTTCGAGTATTTTAAGTAGATGGTAGTAACGCCTTTTCGTGGAACGCTTGCAAACAGTTTGAGCTACATGGAAGTAACCGTTATAATGAACGGTTCCTTGAAACGGTTTTGATCATAGGGTTACGAAGAAAATAGAGAGAACATACATGACGTCACATGAAGGCAAATTCGGTTCATCGGCAGCCATCTTGTGTGCCCTATTAGAGTCCCTCTATACCGAGTACTGTGAGGATTGCCTTTTTCGATAGAGGATGAGTGCACCTGAGAGAATCAATACTCGGAAAAGAGGGTATCTGAATATGGGGACACACAAGATGGCCGAAATGCCTCGCCCCTTCCGTCTCTTGGCTTCGTTCCCCTTCTCCAACAAAACAGCCTAAGGTTCCCTCTATTTATATTCCTAACTGTATGGTTTTGGTATTAGGAAGTTTGCATACAGAAACACAAGAGCATAATTATACAAATACATGAATTAATAAATAACATGGCACAATAAACTAAAATAAATTTCATTATAAATATTTTCTGCTATTCTATCTTGCATTTAATTTAATAGTTAGTACCTTTCAAGACTACCCTATGTTTGAGCCTGATCATTACCTGATGTTCAACTGTTAGTAATGTTGCCAGTTACTTATATGGTTAATTTTTCTAGTATATTTATTAATTGTCTTGACATCATAGTGGAAATTAAACGTACTAAATATTAAATAAATTACGAGTGCAAATGTATTTAATTATAATTCATATATTCTTGTAAGCTAATTCCCAATTTAAGAAAATACAGTAGGCCTACTACTATAACTATAAACATGATAAATAAAATTTTTAAGCAGATACATTGGAAGTATCTCAAATTCAAATGTTTTTCTTTAAAATGGTTACCCCGATAAGCATAAATCTCTCCATGTGGAAGACTAGCGTCAAAACATAGAAAGTCCTATTTTCGAAACACGAGTAGTAAGGGAGTACGTTTAGGACAAGACAGTCCTTAAGGGTCTTTATCCAACACTTTTAAACTAAGGCCCAATGTCCAAGTAACGAACCCCTAAGGACACACAAACACTTAGTACATTAAACAAGTGCTAAGACGAAATTGAACTACAGACAAGCGCTAAGACGAAATTGAACTACAGACAAGTGCTAAGACGAAATTGAACTGCAGACAGGAGTTAAGACGAAATTGAACTGCAGACAGGTGCTGGGACGAAATTTAATTATAGATAAAGACATAAACAAAATTGAAATCCATATGAGTTTAAAAAAATGAAATGAAAAATCTGGTATAAGATAAAATAGAGATATTTATTGGAAACCAATTGATAACAGAAGATAAGGAGAGGCTTCGTAATAACATTAAGGAGAACGACCCTCTGTACGAATTCAAAATGGCTTTTCTTGGAGGAGGTAATCCCTCTGAAGTTTTTGTAAGAGCCTTTGGAGCTAGTACCAGTAGAAAGGAAGCCAGTGAGAAGAATAACGAGAGCAAAACGAAAAAATCTTTTTCTTATAAGATAAATATGATTTCAAGTAATACGAATGGTGAGAGTATGAATGAGAGAGTGATTAGAGATTTAACTAGCCGTTATAATCTTCAACAACTTAGAGAGTTCGGCAAGAAGTTTAGAGTAAGTACTACTATAAGCTAAACAAACAAGCGCTAGTTAGGCAGTTATACCATGTAGCAGAATACGTTATGGAGACGGCTCGTTATGAATCGGTCATTAAGGATCAGAATATTAACGAGCTTAGAAAATCAGCCAAGGAACTGAACATAAGAAGTATTGCTAAGATGAATAAAGATTAACTGGTGAGATTAATAGCAAATGACTACAGAGTTAAGCTACTAAATATACCATCAAGATTACTCGTTCATATTGGACGTATAAAAACAAAAGAACGTGAACTGTTACATACTACTTTCCCGTTTGACCAGTCCCTATTTGAAACTAAGAAACACTATAAGATACGACGATTGAACCACAATATAACCACAAGTTTAAGGCATACACAACAGAATACCAAATACAACTAACCAACATAAAGGGTGAAACACTTACCCAAACCATGGAACGACTACACAGTGCCTTAGATGATATGATTGATCAAGCTAAACAAACAACTAACTTCCGAAAGGTGATAAGTTAAGAGTTACTATTCGTAACGATAGATTTTGGACTAAAGTAATTTCCAAGCCTATAACAACTAAAGTGAACGCTAGAACCGTATTGGACCACATACAAGGGATACTAACTTCTGATGAAACAGTTGACATCGAACAAACAACCATTAACATTCAAATGATTAACATGCCTAGAGGAAGTAAAACTAAGAGAAGACTCCTTAATATTTCCGAAGACAAGAGAATTAAGAAGTGTATAAACGTGATCAACAATAACGATAACCTCTGTTGCCCAAGAGCTATAATTACAGCACTAACCTACCAAACAAACACCATACTTGATAGTGAACTTAGTAAAAACGAGATTACATATACGTATAAGAAAAGGTAGAAACTTTCAAACAACATTAACCATGGAACTATGTGAATATAACGAAGAAGGTTTTACCCTGGAAGATATTAAACGATGTGAAGAGTTATTAGACATACAGATAAAGGTAGTGTGTGCAGAGAACTTTAATCTATAATTTACAGTGGAAAAGAACGAGAAACAAAGGTATACCTTTACAAGAACGGAAACCACTTTGACGTAATCAACAGCATACAAGCCTTTATTGGAAGTAGCTACTACTGTCATAAGTGTGATAAACCATACGAATCAACCTTAAAACACACAACATGTAAACCAACAGTAGCAGTTTGTTATATGTGTAGTCAACCCAAACACGAAGATCAAGACATTAATAAGATCTACTGTGAAGAATGTAATCGATACTGTTACAATGAATCCTGTAAGAGTAATCACAAAAAGGTGTGTGCGACAAGAAATCGATCCAAGAAACACAAGTGTGGTTATTCTGTACAAACTGGCAAGAAGCAGCCAAAGAAGGTGTGCACCGTTGCTTTATGCAGTGCGTTAAACAAAAAAGCTGTAGGTGTGATGACGAGTGCGTATGTAATACGAATAAGGAGTTAACTATTACGGAACTGTTTCTTATGTTGTATAGGATTTGTGACCAAGAAGTAGGTAAGTTTCTCGTAAGCGAAAGGAAGATGTACGATAACATGTCTAACTGGATCCCACTTAAGTCGTTGTATACTAAGTGGAACAAAGGCCAATTAACAACAGAAGAGTTTAAACACTTATAGAAGAGATTAGAGACTTCCTGGTTTACCAGATTAAGAAGAGTAACAAGTGTAGGTACACAGAAAAATATATCTTCTTTGACTATGAAGCACATCAAGAAACAGGCGTGCACACAGCTATGTACTAACCCATGATTTCGAAGGTAAAAAGTACTACTTTGAGAATAACAGTGACTTCTGCAAGTGGCTTATATCCAAAGAGCATGACGGTTACACGTGTATAGCACAAATCGCCAAGGCATATGACTCGTACTTTGTCTTACAATACTGTATAAATAACACTCTTAAACCATGTACCATACACAACGGTTCTAAGTTGATGTTACTGGAAATACCAAAAGCAAACATAAAGATCATAGACAGTATCAACTTCGTACCACAACCACTATCATCCTTTCCTAAGACGTTCGGTTTTAAAGAACTAAAGAAAGGTTATTTTACTCATTTGTTTAACAAGCCAGAGAACCAAAACTACGTCGTTCAAATACCAGCCACTTAGTACTACGGACCAAGAACGATGAAGAAATACCAAAGAGAAAAGTTCCTTAAGTGACATAAAGAAATACAACAAGAAAACTATGTGTTTGACTTTAAAAATAAACTAAGAGAGTACTGTGACTCTGATGCTGAAATATTGAGAAAAGGTTGTATCGAACATAGAAACCAGTTCCTAGAAATAGCCAATGTTGATCCTCTACAGTACCTTACCATAAGCCAGTGTGAGTATGGGTATTTTCCGTTCTAGGTACATTAAAGAAAAAAACATTGGTGTGATTAAAGAAGATAAGAAGAAAACGTTTTCCAAGCAGTCGATCGCATGGTTGAATTCCTTTAACAACTCTAACATACAACAAGATTTAAACAATGGTGAAGTAACGATCTGTGACTCAAAGGTCGATGGCTATGACTTCACAACAAACACAGTGTCTCAGTACCAAAATTGTTTCTGGCACGGTTGTAAAACGTGTTACAAAGACCAAACCATTAATAACGTTAACCACGAAAGCATGGAAGACCTATATTTCAAGACAACCTTAAGAACTCAACAACAACTTAAAACGCTGGTTACAATGTTATAGAGACTTGGGATTGTAAGTGGATCAAAGATAAGAGATACAAACAAATGATAGCCATGTCAAACGTTATAGAGAAGCTTAAGTTCAGAGACGCGTTCTTCAGTGGTAGAACAAACGCGTCCAAGTTAACGGTAACTAATAAGTTGATGAAGTATATCGATGTGTGTAGCTTGTACCCAACCGTTCTGTACTATGATCAGTTTCCAATAGGTCATTCGACAACAATCACAAACATAATCCCTAAACTGTACACCTTGATCAAGTACTTCGGTTACGTGAAGTGTAAAGTCCTTCTACCCAAACACCTGTTTCACCCTGTACTACCAGTTAAGGACAACAATATAAACAAGCTGATGTTTTCCCTTTGTAACCAGTGTTTGATTGACCAAACACCCAAGTGCACACACATCAATGACCAACGAATGATAACAGGAACATGGACAACAATAGAACTAGATAAGGCACTCCAAAAGGGTTAGAAACTAATTGAGATTTACGATGTACAAAACTTCCAGAAGAAAAGCAACGAACTCTTTAGAGGTTACATACGAGACTTTATGAAGAATAAACTAGAAACATCACTATGCCAAGACGTTTACAAGACAGTACATGGCTACATGAACGATATTAAGGAAACGTTGGATATTGAATTAGAACAAGATAAGATTAAGCCTTACCCTTGTAAAAGAGCAGGAGCCAAACTTTGTTTGAATTCTTTATGGCTTAAGTTTGGACAAAGGCAGAACCTCACACAAACAGAATACGTCACAAATGTTCAACGATGGTACAATTTACTTTTCGATGACAAACTTGAAATTTCTGAATGTCTTTTTATATCGGATGGCATGGTACAGGTGAACTATAAGTACAAAGACCAGTACGTAGACAATTCAACATCCACATCGCAACTTACACAACAGCACACGCAAGACTAAGACATTACGACATGTTGGACAAGTTAGGAGGAGACGTGGTTTACTATGATACCGACTCTATAGTGTACGTAATAAACAATAACAAAATGACAACAGTATGTAGCCTTGGTGAGTGGACCGATGAGTTAGACAAAGGAAACTATATCACAGAATGGTATTCAACAGGACCAAAGAATTACTGTTACAAGATCAATAACGATAAGACGGTTATAAAGATCAAAGGGTTTACACTTAACCACGAAAACTCCTTAAAACTAAACGAAGAAAGTATGAGAAACATCATCAACAAAGAACAAGAAAAAGCAGCCCTTAGATACAACCAGATACACAGAAACAAGAAGACAAAGGAGCTAGTGAACACACCAACAGAGAAGGAGTTTAAAATGGACTACAACAAACGTGTTATTTTACAAGAGGTTACAGGTATAATCGACACACAGCCATACGGTTATTAGTCCAACCACACAACTTCCAATCGTACAATCGTCCGTTTGCAAACTACACTGTTACCACTAAGTCTAAACCACAACAACACAAACAAAAGCGAACCACTAAGTCTAAACCACAACAAAACAAACAAAAGCGAAGCACTAAGTCTAAACAACAAAAACTAACCACTAAGTCTAAACCCTAAGCCTAACCACCAACAACAAAAACGAATCACAACACTATAAGCAACTAAGTCCAAATAACAAAATGATTTTTACGGATATTCCTTTAGAAGGCCTTTTATTAAACTACGAAAGTGAAATCAAAAATCATTTTAATTATTATAATAAAGGGATCAAACATGAATTCCATTATCACTAAGTTGAACAAAGTAAGTAATCCTGCAACCCAATACAAAAGCCTAATCGACTTTCCACAGAACAAGAAATTACGAATTAAACAGGTTGATCTGCAAGAGACTAAGCTAGGTACTAAGGTAGTTGTTTACATACGTGACTACAAAGTGTTTTACCAGATAGATACCTTGAAGCGTTTGATGAGAAAACCAGAAATGAAATCAATAAGGGTAAAGAAGAGTTATACATCGTTTATGAAGGTAAGATTAAACTGGCTGGTGGTAAAACGTTCCACAAGATTGAGTTTAAAGGTATGGAAAGTGAAGAACAGACAGAAAGCTGTAACGATGAAGGAGAAGAAGAACTTGATGAGTAAAACGTAATTAGTAGGTTAACTTAGCATTAAGATTTTATGGTTAGAATCATAAATAAATCCGCTTACACGTCTACTCTTCTTAGTGATTCAGAAGTTATGTATGTTGTTAAAACCTAAACACTTAACGTACACTTTATTACATTTCCTAAGGATGGAGGAAGAGAGCTTAAAGGTTGGCTCAGGTTGAAAAGATCAGACTGTCTATTTAAATACTTTGAGGGAAACTTATTCGGTGAAGATCTTCACCACCAAAATAAACAAGCGAGCAGAATCAGTACATACCTTATAAAGTCAACACGAACAAACAAGAACGACCGGCTTTCATGAGAATAACTCATCAAAGTCAACAATTCACTTTTGAGAATCTACTTCATCATAACCTTCACTATCACTATCATTTTCATTAACCCGATTTGATTCTGATTCTTTTACTAGTATTTATTTTTCTTTTAGCAGTGTTTGTTTCTCTAATAACGCTGCTATTAATTTAAGAGCTTGATGAATTAGTTTAATATGATCTCAAATGTTTTCCATATGTGTTGTAAAGAAAATCTTTAAACCTGACTTGTTGATGAAGACAGTGTGATGGGCGTTTGAAAGGCGGTCGGTCTTCCCGACCCCTAGTTCCTCAAACGTTAACCTGTCTTCACCGTCTACGTGTTTTTCAATAGCGTTAGCAGGTTTGTCATATTCGAGTATCTGAGCTACACTTTTATGGCTAATTTCCATAAAAGGAATATAAATAAATGTATCCAACTGTTATGCGAATCATCAAACCCTAACCATTTAACATACACTTTATCACCTTTCTTCCTTAATACTTTTCCCACAAGATTCTAGTTTTTATATTTAGTTTTTAATAATTCTGGTTGATAAAACCTTCCTTTAACTTCTTCGTTATTTATGTATGTTGGTGGATTAGAAGGAATAACCTCTTTAATAACAAATACTTCTGTTGACCAATTAGGTGTATAACCTTTCTGAAACAACTCTTTAGATTTACTTATACGAACATAATCACCAATTTTATACTTTAACTTAACATGCTTATATTCTTTCTTATACACTTTTTTCTAATATGATTTGCTCATTTTTCTTATTTACTTCTACAGGCTTCATTACCAACTGTTCTATGGATTTCATTATTATATTCGTCAACTAATGTTTGTAATATCCCTACCCATTTATAATTTCCTTGAGTAGTAAATATTTTCCACATGTTTTCTTTAAGAGTTCTATTGAAACGTTCTACGATAAAAGCTTTCTAACCACTATAAGTTGAGTAATGGTTGATATTATAATTTTTCATAAACTCTTTCAAGTCTTTGTTATAAAATTATTTTCCTTGATCAGTTTGTAAATTACGTGGTTTTCTAAATTTTAATTCTGATTTAAAAGCTTTTGTAACATTACCACCAGTTTTATCTTTAACAGGAATAACAAACGCATATTTAGAAAACACATAAATTATTGTTAGTAAATATTTATAACCCTTATTTATTTTTTAAACTCCTTTTAGCACACCACTATCCATTTCTACAAGATCGGCTTGCCAGAAATCATCTATACCTTTTGTAATAACATTTAACCTTTCAAAGTTTTTTCGTGATGGTTTGTGAGTTTCTTGTATAATTTCTTCTCTAATGCCTAAACTTTCTTCTAGTCAATCTTTCTTCACAAACTGCGTCTTTATAATACCGTATACAACACATTCTCGTTTCTTTATATATCTTCCAGTTTTTGTTCGTTCTATTTTAATGTTTTTTCTTTCGTATCGGTATTTTTCTTACACTTAATACATTCTCGCTATTTATTATATAGAAAATAATTAAAGTGAGGTTGTATGTTTGAAAGGGGATAACTACCAGTTACCCCTAAATTGACTAATGGTGAATGATGTTTTTCTCTAACGTTATCTCCTGTAGCTTCACGAGTGTTTTTGTAACCAAGTATATTAGAAACATCGTTACCATTATTATCCATGGCCTAATATTATATGAGCAACATCTGCATCCTCATTTTCATTATCTGATTCAATAAACATATTTATATAATTTCTTTGCACATACATAACAACAAGTAATAATTGTCCTTCTTCCATAGCAGAATTTTTATTTGGGTAATACGCTATTGTATCGTTAATCTCAAAATTAACAGGAAAGTTTTCAATTGGTGTTTCATTTAAAACATGTCTACAAAGTAATTAATAGGATTTAATTTCATTTGTATTATTTTACCACTATAGAGAAATTTAAAAACGTTAGACATGTTAAATACTCTGAAAACTGGATTTGTAATATCTTTTTACTTTCAAACGACATGGTAGTATTATACTTGCTTTCTTTACCTCTTTTTCAAGTTGTTTTAATGTAACAGCATCTTGTTGATCAACACCATTAGCTATATTAACGAGTCTTTTAATTTTAAAATCAACCCACGATGTCTGATTTGTTGTATAAACTTTATTTATGTAGCTTTTTTATATAAAATTTAGAAACTATTTTTCATAACACCACTAAGGTCAATATTTCATATATCTTTCTTATCTTTACCATTACCAAAAATATCCATATTTATTATAAAGCAAATGGTAATTGCCAACCTAACTTCTCAAATAACGTTTTCAATATAATTTCATTCTTCTTCGACTTTTAAAACTCAATATCAATATTTATGTTATGCTTTCTTAATAACGAATACAAAACATATTTCATATTTATAAAGGGCTGCCGTTTACCAAAGTAAAGTTCACAAAAGAGTAAATGTAATTGTTCAAACTCAACCGTAAGCGTTTGTTCAAAATGTATTAAAGTTAATTGTTTCTGATATGTAAAGTGGTAGTGTATTAAATAAACATCTTCATAATATTTGGAATACTTAAGTTCTTTTAAAACTCTTAATATGTCTTGTACTGATATTTGATCTTTTAATTTGTTTCCAAAAGCTTTATCTAAGTCATTATAAATACCTTGTGGAATAACTGTTTTGTAAGGCTTGTATACGATAGAATTGCAACTTAACTCTTTTTGTACTATTATACCATGGTTTTCTTATCTTACAAGCACATTCTGAATTCGTACTGTTTTTCATCAATTCTCTTAATGTCATTTTCGGAAGTAATTTATAATAATCATCCCTTATTACCTGCCAAGGAATGTAACGAGTAATTAACTCATCAAATTTACTTATATTGCTCTTATCTTTTAAATCTACATTCTGAACATACGTACAATACAGGTTATAATCATACCTACGATAATCATCAACAAGCTCATCAAAATACTTAACAATTTTATTATGAATATCTTCCATCTTTAAGCAAAAACCTTTTATGGCCATTGACCATAAAGTTACTAATTCATTTTAATTGATACATAACATCACCAAAAGAACAACCTTCACTCAATATTTTTAAAACCTTAACACAAAGGTGCCCACAAATAACAGAATTAAAGTTTTGTATACGATTATCATTATAAAACAGATTTTGAGTTCCAAGATATTGTATTAATGGTTTAGGCGGAACACCTCCATAAGAATCAAACCCATTCTTAATATCTTTATCTTTCCAGTAACATATCCAATGTGTTCCAATGTTTTCACTTCTATCTAAATTTACAACACCACATTCTCTATATTTACGTTTTTAGGCAATTTATCACTCATAAACACTCCTCTAAAATGTTTTATCTTTAATTCTTTCACCAACCTCTCAATATCAAAGTTGGTTAACGGTTTTAGTTTTTTAACTTTCTACTTCTAACTTTTCCACCTTGCTTTTCTTCCATAGCTTGATTGTGTATTTTTTGCTCTTCAATTTCTTCTCTGTTTTTTCATCAATTACGGTTTTTGCAACAGCTGCTGCTCCTCCTGCTAAAGAACCAACTGCTCCTAATGCAGCGAGAATGGCCAGTATCGTAAAAATAAATCCATCAATATGTTCTTTTGGTGAACTCTTAATCTTTTTCATTTGTGTAGTAGTGAAAGTTAAATTTATTCCTTTACCTTCTTTGATTTTCTTTGTTAATACATGATGAATTTTTAAAGTAATTAACTCATTATGAGGAATACTAAACGTACAACCTTTTATTGAACACATCCTATTTATTTAAGAGAAAATATTTGTTTGTAAGAGTATGGTTGTAGTTGCTCCGCCAAAATCAATCAAGGCATCATTCTCATCTGTTATTTTTATTTCCAATTTATCAATTATATCTCTTGTTATAGGAAAAATAATGGATAAGCTGGTTCATATATAATACTATGTTTAAACTCAGTCTTTGTTTTAAATGTTGCTACAAGTCCTGTTTCTCTATGTATATAATCACTACCTTTAACAAACATCCCATCAGCTACATTAAGTGAATATTTATAGAATCAAATGGATAAAATTTAGGTAATTTGCCTCCAATATGTAACTTATTCTCTTCTAGTGTTTCATACTGTTCAAAACCACGAATTACATCCATATTACCCATCATTAAATCTTTATTGTTTGTTGTTATTTCTACTCTGTTTAGTGTATGGTTTTCTGATAAAATAATATTGATATTTTCTTATTCTAAATAATCACCAAGACTTTTTAAGCTATACTGTCCTTTGGGTATGTTTACATAATTATCATCATCATCGAAGAAATAATTATTAATGTTTGGAGGTAAATATGTGGTATAAAAACCTACTACACCTATACTTAAGTTGTTGTTAGAATTATCTAATTCGTGATGTAGTTTCAATTTTAATATCGAGTTATTACCACTTAATTTTAAAACCTTAACCATTTATTATATAACAAATGAGTGAGTTTGATTTAGCTAAAGATATTCCAAAAAAAGTAATAAAGTTAATAGAAGACATTATTCGAAAATTAAAATACAGTTTAAAGAAGAAAAAGAAGAAATTGCGTTTTGTTAAATATGCTTACTACAGCTTAATCACTTTATCAGTATTATTATCTGCAACACCTGGTTTTATTAATGTGATTATGCCTGTCACTGTTTATTCAATAATAACATCTTTAGCTACGGGAAGTGCAGTTATTACAGGATTGTCTTCTAAACTTAACATTAGCAAAAAGAAAGATTAATATAAGACTATTGTGAATTGTATTAACTCATTTAAAGAACAATTAGAAATGATAATAACGTTGCATGGTGAGATGGATAAAGAATGTATAAAAGCTACTGTACATAAAATTATAAATCAAATTAAAACTATAAAGATTTAAGATTTTCTATATAATAAATGAGTGATAATAAACTTGTGTTATTTAATTTTGAAGAATATGAGTTAACTACAATCCTAGACAAAGAAAACAACGGTTAGAACGTAGCAGAGATATTAGAGTACGGCAAAACTAGAAACGCTATTGAAAGACATGTAGACGAAAAAGATAAGAAAGAATATGGAGACTTTTCAGACGCTCTGTTTCAGGGCTTCCAGGTTGATGTTAAAACGATCTTCATGAACGAGTCTGGTATGTACTCACTAATACTAACATCTAAAAAACCGAAAGCTAAGGAGTTCAAGCGGCGGGTTACAAGCAAAATACTAACCTCAATAAGACGAACAGGACAGTACCGACTAACTCAACCTAATGACAAACCTGAAGTCCTCCAACTAGTATCGCTTTTATAACAGCAATTAACACTTAAGAACAAACAGATAACTCTTTTCCAAAACCAACTAGCAACAAGAGACCGACAACTAGAGCAACAGACAAACGCTATATGCAGAATGGGTGAAACGTTAGTAGCTAGAGAACAAGTCCTTAAGCCCATAGAACCGAAAGTAGTCCCATACACGTTAGACACCACCAAGCAGCACCGGTTCACATACTACTACAGAAGAACTTAAAACCCACAGACACTGAAACAGATTCAGTCACCAGTAGCAGTGAAGAAGACGAACCAGACCAACGCGACCAACACGACCAAAGCAGACAAAAAACATTTAGAGATTCAGGCTATACATACTGGGCATCAAGGGTTCAGTTACAAAGGGTCAAACAAACGTTAAGAGAAATAAAGGTTAAGTACCCGAGGTCTGCTGTTCTTCTTAATATCAATGCTGTCCCTTATGCTGTCAACCTATTCAACCGACTTAAGGAACAAAAGCCCGCTAACATCAGAAGGTACAAGAACCACTTAGACACAGACATGCCACCCGAAGACCTTATCCTTACTATTATCAAGCTTCAACAGGACAAAGTACCATCACTACCGTCAACAACCACATGCGATTAGACACTTAAAAGTACTTGCTTTCGAGCTTTATGGGTTTCCCATTAAGCTCTTTTGTTAATGTAAGGAAGGTAGACTCTAAATCTTAAAGGGGGGTTAAATCGACCCTCCCTTCAAACACACAATTGTCATTATCGAACCTGGGTTGTACTCTTTAGCCATGAGGTCAAACATGAAGGAAGCAGAAAAGTTTCCGTTGAAAGACAATTGATTAAAAGAACGTGATAAACATTTTCTACATGATAAATGAGTAAGGTTAGGAAAACTGTTAATTGAGATTTAAAAGAAATGGTTAAAGAAAGATCAACTAGAAAAAGAAATGGAGAATTATTACCTGATGACATACGCTGCCTTATCATAGGTCCTTCTGGTTGTGGAAAGACTTTTCTATTATTTAATTTTCTATTACAACCAAACAACAAATATTTTTATATATATTCCAATAGCATGAATCAACTTTAATACCAACAGTTACAAAAACGATTTGAAGAAACAGAATTAAAGTTTAATAAGCAAATAGCAACATTTTTAACCAGTAACGACTCTATTGTACCTATAGAATGTGAAAATTACTCGATTGTTGTGTTTGATGATTTTATATTAGAAAACCAAAACAATATTAGAAATTACTTTGCAAGAGGAAGACATAAGCATTTAGATTGTTTCTATCTTGCACAAACATATTCCAAAGTACCTAATCAATTAGTGAGAGATAATGTCAATTTCTTATGTATACTTCGTCAAGATGATACAAACATTAAGCATGTGTATAATGAGTTTGTTGGAGGAGACATGTCGTATGATAAATTTAAAATGATATGTTCTATGTGTTGGAGAGATGATTATGGATTTCTTTTAGTAATTGATATGACAAGAAAGATAAATAATGGTAAATATAGAAACAAGATTAAGAATTCATTAAACGTTGAACGTTGAACATACGTTATTTATACGTTTTAACGTTAAACGTTTTTACGTTTTTTACGTTTTAACGTTATACGTTTTTACGTTTGTTCGTTTTCTATATAATAAATAAAAGATATTGAGAAGAATATTAAGTTAAAAGAATTTCTTATTAAGGGATTTAAAAGCTGGAAGAAAGAAAGAGAAGGTATATGGGATAAGTATAAGAAGCAAGAGCAGCCTGTAATTGACGCTATTCATGCTTTAGGACACGACATTAAGGAATTAACATAAAACAAAAATAGAATAACAGAACTTGTTCCTGTTGCATATAATAGTGCGAGGGTAGATCCTAACTTATTTAAAACACCTCCAACATATAGATCAGTAAATTATCATAGTTCTATAGATGAAGATGACTCACCAGTAGAGACAAAACATATGAAAAAACAAATTGAGGGAGTAGAACCTTTAACAACTCATTTTGGTAAAATTGCAACGGAATATTATGGTAGTAAAAATGATAATGCATTTGAAATAAGAAGTGTTGAAGAAGATGGTAAAATTATAAATAAAGTTGGAAACTCTGAAATTAAAGTTCAAGGTGACAATTTGATGGTTAGTGGAAAATTGTATAAAGGAACAGTAGGTTTATGGGAATTATTAACAAGAAAAAATCCACAAAATTATACAGAAGACGATGAAGATAATTATTTTAAGATATTAATAGCTTCTGATGCAGTTTTTCAAAATAATGATCCAAAACAAAGAAACCAAAATCTTCAAGAGGTGAGAAATATAATAAAATCATTAAATTTTTATGGGATGAATACTATTATCCAAAGTTTAAAAGAGAAAAGAAATCGTCTAAATCTGGTAAAGGTATTAAGCAATATACAGAACTTTCTAAATAGTATATTTGGATGGATGATGTTAGAAAGTTAATAGACAGATTAACTGTTATTGATGGAGAAGAAAAAACAGGTAATAATAACTTTTATAATGAGAAAGTAGTTATAATGGACATGATCAATTCTAAACTCTCACAATTTAACTGAAGCTGTAACAACTACTGTCTTTCATTTTCGTTCAGGGTAGGACCCAGATGCAGCCAGTTGGTGAATCGAACCCAGGTTTCAATTTAGAAGTCCAGCATGATAGAGATACTCTACCGGTTGCTCTATCTAAAATATGCTTAACAAATGCTATAGTGTCTCTTTCTAAGAATATGAAAAGTTTATACTTCAGATCAATGACGTGTTCTTAACTGTCCTGGTAACCTCTGAGACTTCATTAGGACTTTTCCAACCAACATTCGCAAATCGTCTTCCTCTCTATAATGACTCAGGTGCTTTATTTCACAGTCTGAAATATTCTCTGTTTTGCATGAGGAGTGATGATTAGATTATTCACGATCGCTTTATAAAAAATCTTTAACATGAACAAAGTTTGAACCTATGTTGGTTTCCTTTCGTACGGAAATATTCAGCGCGTTTCCTCTACTCCATTTTGCCAACGAAAGACAGCAACCATGAATTACTAAGTTCAAATGCGACGAAAATGTAACATTGAGTATATGTGTTACATTTTGTCTATATGTATTGTGTGGTAAATAAACA
>JAGDQP010022737.1:7770-30047 GCA_022664845.1 Lepisma saccharinum | reverse complement strand
AATTCTATTTATTTTCTGGGCTCAGTATTCAACTTTTAGCATCCATCATGATTGAAGGATGATGTCCCTTGGCAATAACTTCCGGTTGATAAGGATGGGGAAGGTAGCGGCCACGATCTTACTTGAGATACCTGGCACCTGGTGAAACAGATAACCCAGAAAAACTGTCAGGATATGGGGCAGAGGTTTTTTTAATTATCATGCTGAAACTGTTTTACGTTGAAGTGTAGAATTGAATTTATTTTAAGGCTTTTACGCATCTGAGGCTCAGGGCGGGATAGGATGGGGAGAAGGGATGATTGTGATTTAAAACATATCACTAATCTATCTAATCTGAAATGCTACTTTTTGACATCGTGACTCGTCGTATTTTAATCAGCTCCCAGTGGGACAAGTGGTGCTTTGAACAGGTGGAGTTGAGAAGGTTAAAATTGAATCCGACCCGTTTGAGAGCGCTACAAAAATGCTACGAATAGGCTTCTGCTGGATTTGAACTCGTGACCACGCGCACCAAAAGCAAACACGGTAACCTCTCGCCTACCCTGAAGTCCCGTGCTTTTGAATTTTCAGATTAAAAAGCATAGAAAAGTCGATTTTCCATTTTCGATTAATCAGCGTATCGACGACAGTTCAGTTCAAACAACTTGCAAGGTGTAAAGTCGGCTAAAGGTGACATAAACAAGAGGTCAATGAACTTCACAAAGGATAGCATTTCTTCTCTCTCTCTCTCCGGCAAAAATCAATGCAGTCACAATTTCAACCTTCACTCTCAGATCATTTGGTTTATACCCATGTCCCTACAAAAATAGCCGAAATGGCCTGAGATTAATGACACCGCTTGTGACCGTGCAGACTATTTTTTTGCTATATTTGTATTTATTGAGTAATAATTTGTTCTTCGAATAATTAATAGAAGGCTCCACAACTTATATCATAGCAAAAGACAAAAGTGTTACGTACCAAGCCACCATTGCTCAGTGGTAGAGCGCTGGCGTAGCACTCAGGAGGTCATGTGTTCGAACTCAGCGGCCGACCATGCTGACTGAGGTTTCTCCCTGTCACACCAGGCAAATGCCAGGATGGTACCTTCAATGTAGGCGGCCCTGGTAGACGACACCTTCCCGAATCCTTTCCCCTCTCCTATCCCGGCCTAAGCCTTAGATGCCTAAAGGCCATAAATAAAATTCAAATTGAAACAAAAATGTTACAATGATGCTCTGCCAATAAATTATGAACATTCGTCGTTCAACTTTTTTCTTTCTTTCTTTTTTTTTTTACTTTACATACGATTCACAGTTTCAACACTTTTTCCTTTAGTTTCTTATACCTTGTTGGGAACTGAATTGTATGTTCGACCTTTAGACATTTTTTGCTGAAGCTGAAGTACGAGTGGGGAGAGGAAGTGTGAGTGGAGAGTCAACCAAGGCTTAGTTTGAAGGTACCTTCCCGGCATTAGCCTGGTGTAGGCCTAACTGAAGAAAGATTGTGGAAAAATATTGGCAGCAAATCTTCTCAACTCTTCCCTACTTTAGTATAATTTTTATTGTATTTGACAGATTAGAAGAAAAAGTTTACTCGAAAGCGACCGGCATAAAATTAATAGGTAGTCAACAAATCGAAAAATATCATTTGAAAAAAAACGCAAAGATGTTACTTTCTGCGGCCTTTTCGATTTTTTTTAATATTAAATTTAGAAAGCCTAGCTATTTTGATATATCAAGAAATGTCCACACAATAGTATTTGTTTTAAGCAAGTTGGGTGGAGGGGAAAATTCGAATGCTTATACGAATATATCATTTGCAAATATATAAGATTTCTATTTGTAGTAAATTTCTTCATTAGTACTCTTCAGGTAAGTAAATTGCGATTTCATTGACAAATAAGACATGCGTAAATGAAAACTCTGCACACACCACACTTATTTAATTTTCTGCTGAAATCTCACTGCACGAGTGCGCCCAGGATGACGTAGCCACAGCGAGTGCGCAGAGCATTTCCTATTAACGCAACCTATATAGAACATAGTAACCTTGGGAGGCATGCAGCTTGGGCGTAGAGTGAAATGTATGAAAAGCTCCATGTTCTCTGGTACACCACGCGGTTAGTTGATACATTCAAAACTTCCCGCTAGACTGACAAATTGTTATACTTCACATGATTGTCAATGTAGTGGACTTACTAGCTAGCAACGGAACGACAGGCCATCCAATCCTATGGGACGTAAGGACGAAGAAATAATGGGAACTCAGAATACATTGCAATGGAACGTAAATATGATTTAGTATAAGGGAAGTACTGATATATACAGGTAAAGAATGTACTTTATATTGTAATAATTAAGAAAATGCCTAACTCTATAAATGTTCAAGAAACAGCTTATTTAACGTTCAGATGCTATTCCAGAATGCTGATTTGTATGGAAACATATGAGAATGCATACATCTTTAGGAATTCAGAAATAAATAACGTGCTACGCATTTTTACTATTTAATCTTTTGTATGATTACTGATAGTCATGCAAGTTTATGCATTCGCTTTAGTATTCTAAATCAACCATCTTGCATTTTCGTAGTTATACTATATGTGAGTTCATTACAGATTAGTAGATACAAAAGCTATTTGATCGGAACCACTGTAGTCAAATGTTGATACCTACGATTAGCAACACATACAGAGATATGAAAACGGCCACTAAAATATATTACAATTGAAAATCAGTTCTTCATATTTTATCTTTATTTAATCTATGAAATGCCTCCAAAATGTTCAATTTCATGATAAAATCAATTTTAATGCATTAATATGTCTTTATTACTTCTTAATACTTTCTTAGGATTGGCTACAGACGTGTTTTTAATTATTATGACTTCTAAATACATATTAGTATCAAACGTTGTGCAAAGTACATGTATTAATGCCTGCGGCTTAAAACAAGTGTGAAAACGATTTATAATTCTTTACTTTGTATCAGTCGCTCTTCCTTATTTGAAAATTACAAAATCTCGTTGGAAAACCCGGTTGAAAGAATATTATTTTATTTACATCCAAAGAAAATATAGGTGATCGCTTTCACAGAAAAGACAGAAGTAAAGAACATATCATCATGATCAAAGAGCGTGTATAGGACACGTTTCTCCTAAATCAGACCAAGTGCTGATGGTAATGAGCAGGAGTAATCAAGTTATCAGGAGCATCGTTGACTATCTTAATGACAATAAGATTGATTTATATGATGTTCATTTCATTGAAACTACCATCAGCGCTGCAGTGCAAACTGTGGTGTACTTGTTGCACTGAAGACAAATAATGAATCGATTAGGTGGAACAACTAAAGAATCCAAACCCATTCCGGACCAATACCTAAAGCAATTATTACATGTGAGAACTTGCTTCTTTGTTCTTTCAACGATCACCAGTTGACTTGGTGGATGATATATCAGACACATCTATCAGGAATTCTTTTTAGAAATTTGCAAAGCGGTTTTCAGCGCTGAATACCGAAAGATACTCGCTCGTAAGAAGACCGATAGTTCAGTAAAGATGACTCATGACAGTCAACATAATTCTTCGTCTTTACGTGAGTATGGAAAATCCAACTGAGAAATTATACACTTTAGCAGGGCATGTGATACATGTCAAGGCACCCCTTTCCTTTCCAGTGAAGGGGGTCCCATCTATTTGAGAACTATGGAACCCCATCCAGTGTCCACGCTTCCTACCTTCTAAACTTTGTGGCATCCTCTACAAAGTGGTGCTTTGAATTTAAATTTCTAAATAGACTTTAGGCATCTTTGGCTTAGACCCGAATAGAGTGATGCAGAGGATGTTGCAAGGTAATCAGTCAGGAACAGTCTGTAGGAACCATCCACTACTTGCCTGTTGTGACTAAGAAAAAGCCTGAAGAACTCTCAGTCAAGATGGACGGGCACTGGAAGCGTTCTCATGTTATTTTCTCAGATATTAGACATTGAAAGCACCGAGGAACTGGACATGTTCAAAGTATTAAAACAAGATAACACTAAACCTATTAATATTATGGCGGTTTCAAATCCCAATCCTTGCTATGTTTGTCCGGAATGGATGTAGGAAAACTGAATTTATCATGAAATTTGGCATTTTTGGGACACTTCATAGATTAAATAAAGTTAGAACTGCATTTAAATCGGTTTCAATCAACTCGTTTATCATAAACACACAAAACAAGTTCACGCTACTGAAAAGATAAGGCAATGGAACGACTAGAGACCCGATTTTAGTAATATGTTGTGCGGGGTTGCATAACGAATATTTTCAAAGCCGATGCGGAACCTCCAAAACAACTTCAAAAAAATCTTCAATTGCTGACATGAGATGTCTGCCACCAATGCACAGTTTGTTTCTCTGGAACACGATAGATTTAGACAAGATGTTGACGTTTGGGGCGATGTGCTACTGACGTTTCTATTCAATTATGTAGCCCCTTACCTCACAGTTAATTTAAAAAAAGAGTTTGGAACAGAACAATGATTCTGCCTGTAATAGTTTATTGTTACGAAATTTGCAGCGTACTTAAATTGCGAATATTGTAAAGTCTGGCAAAAAAAATGGGGATAACCAGGGAGTTGAGCAAAATAAATAATGAAGCACTCCATAGACAGAAAGTGCTAAGTGCTCATGAAATAAAATCTGGCTTGATCTTTTCTAGAATAAAATCTTGTGGTTAATGTTCCCAACCATATGCGCACAGAAAAGACTTTGTGGGGCGAAGGGGGTATTGCAACTAATCTTATTAAAAAGCGCTTGAGAAAACAACTTTCAATGCATTATAACTATTTTAAAGAATATCTAACTCACTTTGTGATAACATTTAAGCATAACTGAAACGAAGAAGAACATTCTGGATTTTAATAAGGTGTCCTTAAACTATTACGTAAGCGCACTTCAGTTATTTTAAAACCCTGCTTGTAAGCAAAAATAGGTGGATACCTGAGCTCCTTCCTTGTATTTACGTGCGACTTGTAATTTTTTTTTAACTTATTTCTTAGTCCAACAAACTGTTTAACTCTTTAAATCTACACTAGCATATTTTAAGCGAATCTTATGAAAGCATTGCTCTGCTCACCTCCTCTATTGTCCGATAAAATATGCAAAGCTTGAATCTCCTTCCCTTGAATGCTTACGTATTACTTGAACGACCACTAATCTAGGTATCACAGTTCTGTCCATTTAGGTTCTGACCGTGCAAAACTTAATAATTCGTTAACAATCATAATACTTCCACATCTCCGCTACCAACGTGTTGGAAAACCTCCAACTTTCAACTATCATTATTTTGGTATCGCCATCCTCAAACTTGCACAGAACTTGTTACGACACCTCTGCTTGTTTCAATTTTGAATAGTATCTAGCTACAGGATAAGTACTTACACCAATTCTTAAATCAGCATCTTACAAAAGGATATTTCTTCTCTTTTACAAATGTGTTAGGTGTTGTGGAGCAGAATGAAATCATAGGCAATAAACTAACTTTAGACTATGTTTCCTATGTGTCAATTTGTGTTAAAATAGGTGAATTAAATAATCAATATGTTTCATGTTGCAAATCACTTTGGATTACCTGAGTTATATTCATAATATGCAACAATGGAGATACATTATTTTACGGAAACTAGAAAACATAACATCTACAATGCTTTTTCCAGCTACTCGGAAACCATTTGTTACGTTAGATCAAGGCTTCGCAGAACGTAGATAAAGTGTGTAAGCTAACAAATGTTGTGATATCGTTGAATCTGATTTTTATTTATGACATTTAGGCATCTAAGACTCAGGTCTGGATAGGGGAGGGGAAAAGGATGCGGAAAGTGTCGGCCAGGGCTCAGCATTTGTTGCGATACATATTTCAAAAGGTATGCGAGCATCCAAAATATGCATACGCCAAAGCTGTCTGAAACAACTCTTCATAATTTGGGTTTCGTTCGTAACAAACTAAAATGCCAAAAACCTAATAACGCCAGTATAGCCTCTTATACACCTGCCAAACCTTATAGATTGATATTGGGGCTGTAAAATATATATAGGCTCCTATATAGAATTTGGTATCGGTATTTTCAATCACCAAAAATTCGGTATTACTAATGCTGAAATATCGAAATACTGATGTACTGAAATACCGATATAGAGAAATTTATTTTTATTTATTAGAAGTTAGCACGGATACAGCAAACTCCATTTTACACCG
Source organism: Lepisma saccharinum (assembly GCA_022664845.1). Lineage (NCBI taxonomy): Eukaryota > Metazoa > Arthropoda > Insecta > Zygentoma > Lepismatidae > Lepisma > Lepisma saccharinum. The sequence goes on along the minus strand of JAGDQP010022737.1, from coordinate 23,826 downwards.
TTCTTGTAACAAAGTGATACAACAATAAAAATAATAACAACAAAAAATTATACAATAAAAAATAAGATTTGTTTTGTTTTTTAACATTCATTCTAGATTCATATAAAAAGCCTTTCGAAATTTAGTTTTACTGAGGCAGAATTCTAGTGGCAAAGAAGATTATTGTAAAAATGTGATAATCTATATACAAGACATCGCTGGACCAATCAAAATTTCGGTTTCGAGAGTTAGAAATGATGTTGTGAACGAGAATTTTGTCTGGGTACTCTTAGGTTAAAAAGTGGAACAAGGTCGTTGGTCCTGAGTTTGCTGTGCATTATTTTATAAGGAAACTTTAAGACATTTAGTTTTCTCCGTGTGCCTATGTGTGTTTCTTTTGTCCTTTTTTTGTTTTGTTTTTTAAGTCAAGAGAGTTCACGTTAGATTTGTGTTGCAGGTTGGGTACCCTATATTGTACAAAGCGGGTAAAGACAGTTTGTACTTTGTGTAATTTAGATAGTTGGTTTCACTAGACCAGATATATGAACTGTATTCAATAGCAGGAAGTACACAAGTGAGAAAATATGACCGAAGATCTCTGAAATCTGTAATATCATTAAACCTATAAAGAAGTCCAAGAATTTTGAGTGCTTTAGAAGTTACGAATTCAATATGAGGAGTAAAATTGAGTTTTTTATAAAATATGATACCCAGATTCGAAATACCAATATACCGAAATGCCAAAATACCATACGTCGAGATACCAAAACACCGAATAGTATTAATATTATGAACGATATCGGAGAACTGAAATACCGAACACTTCTAAATTGTAAAAAAATAATACTAACTTATTGATGATGTGATTTGAATGCCTTACAGTGCTATACGCATTGAGATTTTAATGTTAATTGGAAAGTCAAAATATGATGTCACAGAACTCTCTGAACATCAAGTGCTAGTATAAGACCCCTTTCGCAATCAACCATAGTTACGAGCTACAGATTCGTATTGTTTATAATTTTGTTCCGTTACACAGCCACCCGTACGAGTGTGTGATCACAATAACCATAAATCCTTTTTTATTCCATTCACTCATCCAATGTTTCTCGGTTTCGCTGTCAAAGGGTTGCCAGACACTTCAAATTTTCTGAAGATTTTGAATGTCGTTATACAACTTCTTCGTTATTACCAATCAGAGTCCGTGACCCAAAGCAATGGAAAACGGAGCCTGATACTAATAGTCCTTTTTTAAAAAATCGAAATCGTATCGAGGTAATTTAGCCTAGAGCCTTTACAATATTTCAATCTTCATGGCCCTAGTAATTATTTATTTTTAATTTAAGCACTAGAAACACTACATTGTCCATTTTTAGAGAGAACAATTTAAATGGAAACTGGTAAATACGGAACAGCACTAAGCGTGAGTGAGTTAGTTATCTTCCATAAGCGCAACTGAATTAGCTACCTTCCGTAGTCCGTATAGGGTTACGTACAGCCCGTGCTCCTACAGGCGAATACAAATGACTGTGGAAACACCAGTAAAAGCAATGGAATTAACTACACATTCGTATCCCGTAGCTACGGATGACTGTGCAGTGGGCCTAAGCATTGGGTTAGGTGGGTTTGGTTCTATGGTGTGTTTTAAGTCCTTGCGCGACACGGCACACTTTCCCGAAGCCTGGCGGCTTCCGGTATTTCAAGAAATTTATCTATCTATATAGGCCATTTTAGGTCCCTTGATAGCGAAGCTACAGAGAAAGGGACCTTATAATCCCGTTTATCCGTTCGTCTGTGCCCAGAAATTAAATCTTTGGATCCACGAAGTGTAGAGATGTGCTTGAGGTATTATTGAAAGGTGTTTGCTAGACTAGCTCAAAAGTCGCCAGAATTTACTTGCCTTGTAGAGGGGTTCAGTGTTGCCAATCTATGTAAGAATTATTTTTCCCAATTTTATCCATTATGTTATACGTAACAGCATCAAACTTGGCATAAATATTGACATAATAGAAACATACTGTGAATGTTCCGCCCCAAGAACCGCGTTGTCAGTGTTGCTAACCCGTGTTTCGAAAATATATCTTATGAACCTCAAAGGTGGTCGTGGCTGATTCGTCGTTGGAAAGGTCTTGGCTAGATCAGAGCCACCAGAACAGTCTTAATTGGTTCAACTAGTCAGTTTTGCCAACCAATTGTTTTTAAATTCAAATAAATAACTTTTTTTTAATTCAACTTTTCAAATAACTTCAATTCTGTTCCCCATGAAGCAAAATGCCGCAACTTACTGCTGGGAGAAAGGACAGATTTGTGGTGGGTGCCGTCAGTTAAATATGTTTAGCGATAAACAGCAACGAGTGCCAATTCTGTATTTTGGCCAACTGAGAAAGTTGCTGTTTTGGTTAGAGATTCGGTGGATGAAAGTTGGCTTATTTGACAGCTTAACGCCGGCCTAATTTGGTCGCAAGAACGTCGGATTTTGTGCAGCATTCGGTCATTGGGCTGACGTCGGTACGGATGTTGCCGGCAAAGGCCTGGGGTTGGCCCATCAACATTTTGTTCATGGAGTTAGATCTATCTGCACCAAAGTTGGCATAAACATTATTGGATGCAATAGAAGAATTCTGACGGTGTTCCTGCCTTGAATAATACCAGTTTTCAGTATTGCCAACCTATTTCCTATACAACTCAATTTTTAAAATTGCTTTCATTACGTTAGATGTAGTTGTCCATAGCGCTGTTACTATTCATAAATTCATTTTATCATTTATAGAGGAAGCTGTATCAAACTTTACATAAATATTATTCGACACAACAGAAAAAAACTGCGGACATTTCTGTCCTAAGCATGCTGTTGTCAGTGTTACCAACCCGTGTCCAAACTATATCGTATGCATCACAAAGTGTAGAGACATATTTTTTATGTAGTTGGACAGGTCTTAGCTTGACTAACTTAGGGCCGCTGAAACCGCCATGGCCAGGCGCCACAGTTGTAACGGTTGCCAATCATTTCAAGAAAATCAACATTTCGTTTTTAATTTGCTGAAATATTGTTGGACTTATCCATACCAAACTTAGCATAAACATTATTCAACACAATAGAAAAGCCCTGTGGGTTTTCCCCATCTCTGGGCACTCCGGTTGTCAGTGCTGCCAATTTTTTTAAATAAGAAAATATATTCTTGTGCGCCAGTGATGCTATCAAGGAACCAGAGTCTTAGGAATTATTAGAATCGTAGCGCTAACTTGTACCTGATTAGCAATTTGCCGGCCGGGTAGCCGTGCGTTCTACGGCGGTAGGCCAACGACTCGAAGGTCCCGGGTTCGAGTCCCGACAGGGGCACTGTTGTAGATTTTAATGGATTAAGGGCGAATCGTGACGGGCGGAAGTCCATAGTTACCAGACTGGCCCATATAAAACAAAATTGTACCCTTTTTGGTTATCACGAAGAATGGTAGTTTTTCGAGTGACGCTGTGCAACGAGAGTGTTAGTGGCACTCACATGTATACAGCTAATTTAAGATCTAGCAAACTATAAGCCCGATTTTGATGCTTGAAGTTGCATTTGAAAGCTCTTTGTCATAATAATATATAAAAAAAATGGATCAGTAGAACCTCCCTCAGACCCCCTAGGGCGGTTTGAAAAAAAATCACAATTTCACATTTCTGGTGATAGCACTTACCACGTACATATAGGTGACAGAAGCTTGCGGAATCGTAATCTACGCTTCAATACCTTTCAAACTGTGTATCACACGTCAAAATTGGTGAAGGGGTTCAAACGTTATTACCTTTTCAGCCCAATCACAGAATTTTCACAAATGATAGAAAAGGACCTCCGTCATTCTGTTTGTCTTTTTGCTTTAGACCAAATTTAGGTTTTGAAGATAGTTACGGGCGCCAACAAGTTGGGTTAATATAAACTTATTTTGCCGATAACAGTTACCGTTTTCGAGATACGGCCCAAAATTGGCCTTTTGTATAAAAAGTATCAACTTTTTTTAAAAAAATAGGCAGCCTTGCAAAAAAAGTGATATCAGTATAAAAAACCCTTCAGTGTAAAGACAAAGTGTGACACAAGAATTCTACTCACAAAAGAAGTGATATCCATTTTGCGAGTTACTTTTATTGTGCCACTATAGCGGAAGGATACTAAATCTCCTAATTTTATTACAAAGTAAACGCTTCCGTCATAGTGACACAAAGAAAGTAACTCACAAAACGGATATCACTTCTTTTGTGAATAGAATTCTTGCGTCACTTTCGTCTTTACCCCGAAGGGTTTTTTGTACTGATATATTTACACTAAATAAAAAAAGAATGGTCTGTTCAAGAAAATGAAATGCTTTGCCCGACCTAAAATCAATATTCTATGTAATTTAGATTCAGACCATAGCGTTATTTGTAGGGTGGAGAAGTGGTAAAATTGCCTGGCACCTCGTGTGTTTTTCTTGGTACCTCACTCACCCGTTCTCTTGTAGAGAAGGATAAACAGTGTATTTATGTTCAGTACTCTAATAACTATGGGTATACTTTCGCATTAATTCCCCTCTCCCTCGTTTCGTGACAAATGACACCCTAATTCTAAAGCCTGGCTTTTTGGTTTAAAAACCAGCTAACCACTTAAGAAATCTAATTAATCGTTTTTCCTTCTAACGTAATCGCCGACACTACTCAACATATTCCAGATGGTAGCACGTTGATTTTGTTTCTTTCTGGTTATGTTCATAAGTTTGCATTTATTAGGCTGTAATTCATACACGTCCATATTTTTTGTTTCATAAAACTTTACAATCTTCAAATGTCTGTATCATAATAAGCCTGTACCGCAAAACTGAAAAAAAAATACAATTTTATTTTTCAGCGGACAAACGCACAGTGGGCGAAACGCATAATCTAGCTGTGCAAAAGTCTTATGTCAAAAATCATGCCTCAGTGTGGATCCAAAGCATTTATTTGCAACACTATAGTAACAACTAAACTGTAACAAAAACATGAGTACGAAAAAACAAAATGGCTTTTACAATAAGTGTGCATTATATCATATATAAGACATGAAGCAGTTACCGGAACATCATTCACTATCACGTTCGCTTTCACAATCTGGGGAGAAGTCAGGAATGAGAGAAGGCTGTGGCAAGAGAGATTTGACGTCATCATCCAGTCTCCAAGTCTTACGTGATCGAGCAATCTGACCACTTTGAGAAATGGAAGAGAGTAAAGGATCAGATGAGAAGTGCATGGTATTCATTAAATCTGTCATTGTTTGCACGCGGTTAAATTTGCGTGTATGGAACTCCTTGTATCGTCTTAAATCTTTATTTCTCGCTTTCATAGTTTCCTCTGAAAACATACCAACAGGGAGGACAGCAGCTGTGATGGTATCCACCCCATGAATTAGCAGTTTATGCACACTAGATGGCATGTAGTTGCAAGAGTACAGTTCAACAAGCAGTCACTTTTGAGTAACTACGGAACGCTTCCATATACACCGTATAACCGCATGAAACTATTTGCAGTACTACGTGGAAACGTTTTATTAACTCTTCATTGATGCGACAGTAGACTGCTCAAAAATAACAACGCCTAGCAGTATTACCATCGTTCGTTGTATCACACCGGGGCTTTGGAATATCAACTAATAGTCCCATTTTAGTTTTTAAGTAACCTTGAATGCATTTCTTCGTTTGCTGAAAGTGTTCCTTATCCACTAACGAACGCATTTGCCACTTTTTGACGTTCCGACGATATGCTATGTGTAGAATGCACTCAAAACACCTTATCCAAGCATGCAGTGTTGAAAGACCAAATTCATATTTGCTTGCATCCGTCGAAAGTTGCTCTATGAATTGTAAGTTATTCATATATTTTGGGGTCATGCCACAAATTCCACATGCTTGAGTTGAAGTATCAGCAATGACTCCAAACATTTTCCCATCAATCATTGTTAATTTACACACAGAAGTAAATATGATATCGTGGCCACAAATATGGACAACAGGTGGACAAAGTTCTTGGAACTGCTCTTCGACAATCCCTATTTCACGTTTTGACACCTCCACAGATTCTTGCTCAAATAAGAGTTTAATAGGCCTGCAGAATCTTGTGGAGGAAGGTCGAGGATACTGCCAAATAATGGCATTGGTTTTATTTGCACGCATATATAGTGGATCTATACATACTACAAATAGAAAGGAATCAGTTTTAGCACCTTCATCATTATCACAGAATATTTGCTTGTATGTGGAATGGCCAGAGCTACCATCACAACCCCACTTAAAAATAACTGTAACACCATACGATAAATGATGGATGTTTTTAGATAATACATCTTCTTGAACCTTGACTAATCTAGTTATTGTGAAGTCCACAAGTGCCTGAATTGATACATCTAATGTTTCACTAACTGTAATTGATTCCATTGTGGGTTAACAAACTTTCTTTGCTTTCTGGATTTGATCGTAGGAAGGATATATATTACGTGCCTTCGCCCGAGACTGAACTAACTTGTACGAATGTTTGGTAAAACGTCCGTCTATATACAATGCAAGTTCTTCTTCAGGCGTATACTTGGTAGGTTCCAGGTTCCATGATTTCCATGATTTTTTAATTTTCGTAGCCCTCGTTGGTGTTGTTTCTGAGACCTCACGCACCAAGCTTGCTGCATCTCTTCTCCCAGACAAACGTAAACTACTTTGCGCGGCAAATGCTAATTCTTCTGTTGAATGTGTCTTCACTAACGAGGAAACTTTTCTCTTCTTCGATGATACGGACAATTGGTCAAATTCCTTCGGTGGCCTTCCGAGTGTGCTACAGGATGATGGCCCTGGTTCTGGATCCTCTTGTTGAGGCACAAAGCTAACATTGTTAACCTTCTCGTGATAAAAATGCCTTCAGTACAAAATTAGATTTCTGCCATTTGTGATACACTTTGCTATTAAAATTGTTTACTTGCTGCTGAATGTACTCGTTTTCATCTGTGTTTGTCTTCTCCAGTCCCAGTCTGCTCCACACATATATTGCAACTGCGGAATTTTTGGCCGTTAGGGTTCGTTCTTCACGCCAAATATTAAACAGGCTCTCTCCGCGATATAGCCATCATATCTGAAATGATTAAACACATCATCAGGTTGCAGTTTGCTGCAGCAAATGTCACTATTATTGCATAAGAGAACATTCATTTATTGCACATAAACATATTTGGCGGTGGATATAGGTGAATATATTTATTGATTTTCCATTAAAATTCAATATCATATACTTTTTGTACGAAAAGCATCTTCCGATGTTGTACGTGTGCTCCTTGTGGTACACTCATTTAATTTTGCAGTCAATTTTTATTTCAATAACAGCAAATCCCTGCAGCAGAAAATGCAGCAGCTCTCGATTCCTAACAGTCGAGCAAACTTGGAGCACGATGGGTTAACTTTGACCCTCTAAATATGACCACCATTAGTAATACCTGCTACTCTATCACAACCCGTCTTTTATACGTGTAAACCCATTTCCCTGCAGAACGTCATATTTTTTCTACTGTTGTTCCTGTCGTCTGTGGTTTCTTTGTGACTCATTACGGATACAATGGGTGCAATTCCAAGCAACTTCATTTTGGACTTTTGCATAGCTAGATTGTGCATTTCGTCCAGTGTGAAACGGTGTCGCTTGGCAATAAACATTATATAGTCCTTCCTAATTTGTACAAGTTAGAATACAATAATCTTTTCGTTGTGAAGTTCTAATGATATTACATTACTAAAATAAACATACATATGATGTCTTGATGCTGCAATTTCTACCTATTACATGTTAATTACAAGGTAACAAACATATTGTAAAATAATAATAAGAGAACTATATTAAATGCGAGTAAAGTAATAGCTGTATACAAATTTTGTTTTCAACTTAATAAATACTACATTTAAACAAAAAATTCAGGTAACATTTCCGTGACTTTATAGAACAATTTTTGAGGTTAATCAATTTCAAATTCAACCCTTACAATTTCTGGTCTAGTATGCGGTTCACCGAAGTTATTTGGAATGGGCGTAAGCCATAGTACTGCTACCTTCTGTACGATTCATTTTATTTTTTCACCACAGTCAATTTGATACGTTATTTCCTATTATCTGTTTTCCACTTTTGCTGACTGGATGTTGTTCGGTGCCATTCAGGTCTTCCAGACACGTATCTAAAAATTAATTTCGTAGGGGGCCAATGGCAGACATGTCAAACTAGAGGAGTTTGAATGCGGGAGATGTACCAACCTAGAAGGGAGAAGAAATGCGGGAGCTACGTGAGAAACTAAAAACATGCTAAAGAGTTGAAAACACAGGCGTTAGACCACATAATACAGACGTTAAACTTTCTAATCCACAAAATCTCTGACGCATTTTTTTTTTATTCTCAGGCATTTTGCGTGAGAGTTGACATGTCTACAATGGATGTAAAGGGTCCAACTCAAAAGTCGGTCTGGGTATGAATTGTACCTTAAATATAGATAACAAACCTAAAATTATACTGTTTTTACATGTAAACCGGAATTTCTGGGTGATAAGTCCGGACTCATCTCTAAATACATACGTGTATGAGTACTTCCATATTACTCAATATCATTCTGTTATTCAGTAAAATCTGGAATTTGTTTTCTGTATTTCGGTATTATTCGGTATTTCGATATCGTCCAGTATTTTGGTATATCGGTATCATTCGGTATTTCGGCATATCGATAATTGCCTGTATCCAAAGCATACTGAAAGTTGGTATGGAAATCTCAATACCGAACACTCCTAATTGATATTACCCTAAAACCCCTCCTTTTGGACACCCTTAACTTTTATAATGCTAGTTGGAAGTACATTGAATTATGTTCTAAAGTGTTCGGAAATCTAAACTAGGCTTATATTTCTTAAAAGGCTTCATTTTAAACGTTTTGAGGTTAACATATAAAATATAGACGAAAAATCAGACTTTCTTTCAAAACGTTGTACTAGAAAGTAAATATATTCTCAAGAAATTTCGTTCTCGAAATTTATTTCTGAATTTCAACTTTACAACATGCAAATGCACTCAGCATACTGTTTGTTACAAACTTAAGATAACATCCCAATTATTATCTCTATTCTCGGATAAGACAAAAGTTAAGGTCTTTTTTTCAAGGAACCTACTAAAATTAATTTTAAAAAATGTGAAAACTATAGTAGTAATAGCCTGCAACCGACCTTCGCACCTCTACATTATTAATCCCTGGTCCATGTAAGCAACTAAACGATGAAGGCTTGATTTATTGACATACCAATGCGTTATTTGCGTACAGAAATTTGGATGTTTCTACAAGCGATAGCTGTAAATTAGCCCAGAGTACAAAAATAATTTCGTAACAGAAAAGAGTTTCGTAAAGGAAGAAACTCTTGAAATCCATATTGAATGCTTAATGATGCGTCCTGTCTACCTACCACTTTATCAGTTATATTGTAATTTGCTAATTCACAAATAATTCTCGGAAATGTGTATTTTCCTGGTCAGTGAATCACACATTAATTTTGTGCATTATTTACATTTGTTTCATTAAATAATTAAATTAATCTACTATGGAATAAACTCATAAATTATTTAATGATCTCATTATAGGTATAACTAATAATTTATCAAACAGCTATAATTAGCAGCTGTTTACGTAATAGCATGCCAGCTTCAATGTACTAAACTAACTTACTACAATTTCTATTCTCAGAATCATCATTAAACTCATTATTTGAGTAACTTTTGTTCATTGAATTATTCAGTTCATTTCTCCTCATTCTTACCATATTCATTTATTCATATATCCCGTTATTATTTTTTAACGCATTCTCTATTTTGTCGCTTTTATTTTCTCCTTCCCTTTACTAATATATAAAGTATTTATTTTTATACTTCAGTTTTGCGTTTTCATCAACTTCACAGTTTTTAAGACGTGTCATTTTCTTAGCCATTTACACAATATTTTTAATTTTCATGTTCTAGTCTTGAAACAAATTTTAGCAGCTTTTGACCTATTCCTTTCACAAATGTCGAGAGAAGTTCAGATACTAACATTTTATTTATCCACTGTATGATTTAAAGTTCATAACATTTCGATTTGTAAGAGAACTTTCACATAATTTTTAATTATTTATGATGATTCCACAAGAAATGTGAATATAGTGAATAGAATTCAGGAGCTACAAGCAGAAATAACGACAAATAAGGTGTATGCGCGAACAAATGTATATGTTCCAAGTTAAAAAATAGCACATAGACATTTGTTTGTACATACGCCTCAAATATAAAACAAAACATTCCGAGAAAGATCTTCGCCAATACCCAAATTCGTCTGAAGACTTTTTTGTACGGCTATGGAGACTATTCGAATTCCCCTTGCAGCAAATAGTTAGACCTAGTAACTGTTGCTTTCATTGTAGTTCAGATACCCAGTAATTTTTTAGCACAGCATATGCTATATTCTGGTGTATCTAATACTTGCGAATGGTCTGACACAGCTGTTTCGTGACACTTTCTGCATGTCAAACATTCTGACTACCCAAACCGAATGCGCCACCCAACTGATTTAACTCTTACAACACTTGCAACGCTTTCAACTGATTTTCCTAACTACGGACAACACAGTTAAAATCACATCCATGCCCGAGGCGGGATTCAAACCCACGATACTTAACTCGCCGGACTAGCGCGCTAGACCGTTCTGACAATTGGATAGGCTATCTCTCGACCAACATGAGATCTGTTTGGTCTTGTGTTCTTAAAATTATCATACTGTTCCATAATTACCCTACAGTTTCGGGTTAGATAGATAGTGGAGGTCTCGGTCTTTGATGCAAACTCGAATGGGTTTCAGATCCACGATAATGTAGCTGTCGTTTTCAAAAGCTGCATTCGCATTTCGAAGTAATTCAAACAAATGAATCGGTGAAATTAAGAAGGATCATATGTGTTAGTTTTGGAAAACTAAAAGAAAACTCTTTTGCGGTTAAACTAATTGCCGAAACCAAAGACTTATTCTTACTCAATTTTCTATGTTCTTTTGGCATGACTTTGTAATTATAGGCTATAGGTTTAGACCACTAGTTTAACAGCGAAATATTTTTTTTTTATTTTAGATGCCAAAAGAACAAAGACCAAGACTGTTCTAAAAAATCCAATCTCGATACCATCCTTGATATCGATATGGGTCATGGAACACTGCTAATTGAGTTAGAATATCAGATGGACATACGGTTCAAAGTGTAGTACACTAGACAATCGTTATTCTTACAAAAATCACTCATCTGCAGATGCTGCCAGGATTAATGATAAGATGTTCAACTAAATCTTAGATTTGCGAATATGTATGTAAACATTTCAGTATTTTCTTACATTTTTGATTCGACCGTGAAAGTAGACCTTAATTCCCACCATGAGGAGGAGCAGCAAAAGAGAGAAGAATATTTCTTGACACTAGAACTGACTCCTCTATCTCTAAGGTGCTACATACACGTAAAGAACATGCTTGTATATTTTCTTTAATGCAGGCTCTTCTTAACGAGGGTAAAACAGAGTACTAGCGGGACAATGTTATATCTTGTTTCTTATACCGTAAACAACCATTCACTGTAATTTACATAGATAAAGAATATTAAAAGTTAATATATTTTAGTTTTGTTCGTAAAAGTAGAAGAGGGATTCAATATAGCCTTCAAGGTGAAAACAAGTGAGATTAAAGCCTCTTTCAGTATTAGAAGCTGGTTGGGCTCAGTCAGATCACTACATTAATATTATAACAAAACCTTTTGACAATTTTAGCTCCAAAAACTAGGCGGACATTTCTTGAAACTGATATTGTTCTTGTTTCGATCTAAGACAATCATCATCAGTTTAAACTTCCTTGTATAAATTTCGAATAAAAATGGACTGAGATAAAACCATTTTATTTTAAGTCCTTGTTTCTTTCAATATTAAATAACATTAATTTAAATACATGTGTAAGAGGACCACTAGTTTAGTTTTAAAAACAATCTGAGCATAGTCGAAACGTGCATTCTACAAAGAGGGATTGAAAGAGCTGAAATAGATAAATGAGTTAACATAGAAATAATGGTATGCAACTGTGAAGAAAAGTTTACTATAAAAGTATATATCCTTATTTTAGACATTTCAAGCAGAAACGTTCTACATGTTTCTTATTTGTGCGCCGAGGAAGTTAATTATAAGAGTTGTAAAAGAATTTATCTTGTCTTATTTGAAGGTGAATGTACAATGCTTTTCGAGTAGTACATAGGTTTCCAGGATTTCTGATTAAACATGAATTGTAAACGCTTGTTCACAATATGTCCTTACGCGCTCAAAACCACTAACCTTGGCACAGGCCTAATTCTATGTATTTGTCGTTTTTGAACCTCAGTTAATGCAATTAATTATCACCCACGACCTAGTTCTGTCATGCTTTCACGAACTTCAGTTTTACGTATGTGCTAGGCTACCAAAACCAATTGCTAATACAATATATTTTTTTAAAAAATAACATATCAGGGTACAGAAGTTATCAAAACCGGCCTAATTTGAAATGTGTATAATGCTTTTAAGACAGTACACTTTCTTACAGTGCATGGCAGATATAGCGAAATGTGCTTAACGTTGAAGTCACATCCGATAAACTTCAAATGTTTGAAGTCGAAAGTCATGAACAAGATATTGTCTTTTTAATGGGTAACACATTGCAGTTATGAATTAAAAGAAGACTTAGCATTAATGTTGACTACAAAATCATTATTTCACTCTGGCGTAGAATAATTACTGTTCCCTTCACAATTTAATGCCACTTTCTTCTGTCGCAGCGTTTTCACAGACTCTTCTAAGTAAAAAGTAATATAAAAATAACTACGTATTAAATTTCAAGACATGTAACACAGCCTGTCACCCAGTGTTCCACAAAACTTCACTAACATCACAGCCCCATGCGTAGTTGCAAAGCATTAACACTTATAAAACCATTTTCAAACTGTGCTAGTGATTCTCCTGCAAGATTTATCTGTAACTGTTGCTGATCCGAAAATTCTCCGAAATCAAATCTGCCATTGATATTTGAATATAAAAAAAATAAATAAATTATCCTACTGTTGAACATACATTTGGATTCCCTGAACTTTCTCTTGATATCCAAGTAAATGGTTGTGATATTAAAATATTTACGTATTTGTTATTCTTCCCAAACAATTGTGAGTTAAAAATTTGCATGTGGCTCGCAAGTTGCGGCTTGACGAGTTCTGGTGTATACAGCTGGCGAGTCAGGATCAGGACTGAATATTGTAAGGAAACTGTCTTGAAAGTTTTGGTTCCGAAAGTTTAAAGATGTTCTGCCATGTAACACAAAATCATAGCCGAAAGAATTGAACTCAGTTCGCAGATACAAGTATATAAGAACTTTGTATTTAGCATGAAAGGGGAAGAGGGAAAAAATTCAAAACAATTATACGTGCTTTAAAAGATTACAAACACTGCACATATTTTACTTGCCAACTATGTCTAACATTAGAAGTACTGAAACCTTGTATGCCTTACCTTTTCAGCGCATTATGCCTTGTTTGCCTGGCCATAAAGTCTCATTAATTTGCTATTGCCGGAAAAGGAATGGGAAAAATACTGGTCAAAAACTAGATTTCTGAGTACCTGACTGCACAGAGGAAACTATGTGAAATCTCTGTAGAGTGGACGACGTATATGCATCTAATCTAACCTATTCTTAACGGAAGATAAACAGCCTGATATAACTTATCATATTCTTGTACCCTATCCGAAGCCAGTGACCGTGACTACTAGACCACAACGATGGGAGTTTATTGCTTTGAAAGTTTTTATTATATTAATTTGGTTCGCATGTTTAATATAAAATATGAAATCAGTGGGGACACGGTGGTTCAGTTGGTAGAGCGCTCACCTCAGGTGCTAGGGGTCGTCGGCTTAGTCCCTGTTCATGCCATGTTGGCTTTGTGGTGAACAAATACAGTGTGCATGGGTTTCCTCGGGGAGCTCCCGTTTCCTCCCACTTTCTTCATGCCACAAAGTCAACCCATCATCAACCATACGGCCTTATCCATAGTTGCTTAAAGACCTTAAAATTAAGTTCAAAATTCAAAATGAAATTAGTAATATCACATTCTATCAGTCATCATAAGAGATAAAAATATCGACTATAATATTTTATTTCTTTTTCAAACTTATAGGTAGTATCTCAGGCGGTGAAGTGTTTGAATTATATTTCTCCCTGTTGGAGTTTAGAAAAGTCAAATCACTTGTTTCAAAGTGCTGAGTATAGCAGAATAACATCGACAACAAATTTGTGAAGGATATGGCAATTTCGTAATCGGAATAAGGCAATTCGTATTCAATGAGCTTTGCTGAGGTGACAATGTTTGCTAATATAGGGACCAACATATGTAATGAATTAAATGGAAATCGGATGCACAACAATAACACCACGTTCAATGACTCGGCAATTATGTATAATGGCTCCCCCCGGACACCACCATTTCAATTCAAACCTGTCTCTACTAACACTATTTTTAAAGTACTCACAGGACTTGATGTTAAAAAGGGCTGTGGAATTAAGGGTATTAATAATCGTGTATTACGACTTCTTGCACAGTGGATATCACAATAGTAACGGACATAATAAATTATTCTCTTCAGAATGGCATAATTCCTGACACTTGGAAACATGCGGTGGTCACTCGCATATTCAAAGGAGGATCGCACACTAGTATTAACAACTATAGGCCTATTTCTATAACACCAGCTCTTAGAAGAGTGCTTGAGATTTGATTGATAGTCAATTAGAAGAACATATAGAATGTAACAATCTCGTAACCGAGAAACAGTATGGTTTTCGCAGAAACCGCTCCACCGAACTATTGCTACTAGAATTAATCACAAAGCGGAGAAACATACTAGACGTTAAAGAAAAAACTACATTGGTTTAATTTTCTTAAATATCAGCAAAGCATTTGATACCGTGCAACCTCATTTATGGTTGAACAAATTATATGGTATGTTCAATTTATTTAAAAATGCCTGTAAATGGTTTCAAAATTACCTACATAATAGAGTAATAAGTACCAAACTTGATAATACTATTTCCAAATGTGCCGATATTCAAATTGGGTACCACAGGGATCAATCCTTGGACCGAAACTGTTTAACTTATTCATTAATGATATTGCACTATCTGTAAAAAATATGGATGTTTACTTATATGCTGATGATTGTATTTTATTTTGGTACTCTAATTCTTTACATCAATTAACTCATACTATTGACACTAACATTCCGGGCGTGCTTAACTGGTACAACACAAATAATCTAAAAGTCAACACAGCAAAAACACAAGCATTAATCTTATCAACGGACAACTGCACACGTTCCGCAGTTGTCAGAGAACTTCGGAAAGGAAACAATAAGATATCTACAAGTGTTACATTCAGATATCGTCATAACTCTTGATTCTAAACTATCGCTTACGCAACATGTTAAAAAGACATGTTAAAAAGAAAAAGAAATCATTTTCTTATTTGACGAGCAAAGTTTGGAAACAATTTCCAATTAAACTGAAAAAAGAGGGAAATCTAAATATTTTCAAAAGGAAAATCAGGGAAGTAATATATGGCTACTGAATAGTACTCACGTTAGGCCATCATTCACTCATATACTCACTCAATGTATATAATCAGATCTTCCAGCTATTCACTATTATCCAAATGTATCTTTTGTTTGTTTTATCATGATTTTTTTTTCAGTGTGTGTTTTGTTTCCCATCATTGTATTATACTTTAACTGCATATCATAAGCATTGACATGTATATGGTACTTATCTTTGTAACTTTTCTACCTCCTTTTATTTCTGCATTATTATTATTATGTTTTTTATGTTTTTTTTGTTACTGTAGGGCAACAAGCTCTTCTATATGTAGCTATTAACTATGTAAATGAATTGTATAGCTTAATGCAACGCTACACTAAACAATAAATAATAATAATAATAATAATAATAATAATAATAATAATAATAATAA
>JAGDQP010022736.1:14652-30047 GCA_022664845.1 Lepisma saccharinum | reverse complement strand
CACATATAAAGGTTCAAGAAGTGCTAAAACAAAGTTCCTTGATTCGTTTTGATGAAGAGCGTGAGAAATACGCTATTGAATTCGTTGGGTTGCCATCAATTCATACTTACTCATACTTAGAAGGTATCGTTTGTCAAAACTGAAACAGTCATCAAACGTGATTGTCGTTCTTATGCAACGACGTCAACAGTACGAACAATGAAAAATAAGGTCAATGATCATACAAAAGACTGTTTGTTGATAGACGGTTACTGTTACGATCGACACTCGTAATATGAGAAATTTCTTCCTTTGTCTGCATAAAGCAGACGTGCTGCGAACCTTTTGTGTCTCGAATTTTGAATTTATTTTAAGACCTTTAGGCAATTATGGTTCAGGATCTATGGATGATGGTGGGATGAATTGGTGGAATGAACAAGAAAGTGGGAGGAAACGGAAGCACTCCAAGAAAACACAGGAACACGGTGTTTGTCCACCACAAAGCCCACATGGCATGAGCAGAAATCGATCCCACGACCCCAAGCATCAGAGGTGAGCCCTCTACCAACTGAGCCACTGCAGGTCCTTTTGTGTCTTGACAATGAACACTGCCACTTTCAAGAAAAAAATTAAAAAACAGTTATTTCAACGATTTTTGTGAATTTTATGTACTCGATGCTTGGATTTATCAATTATCCGAACTCTGGATAGTGATTCTTTTTAAGTACAACGGGTAAATGTCCGCAAAATATGCAATTTTCTAGAGGACAAATTAACTCGCGTGTTACCACCTACACCGTCTTGCTGTTCATCTGGACATCTCTCTAACGCACAAAGAAAGAGAGTGGGGTTGTATTATGAAATAAAAGGGATTGATTAGCAAGTATTGGAAATTGTATTCAAAATAATCAAACTTATATGATCGCGTATACACAGAGTACAGTAACATAAAATGAATCTTGTTACCTATAAATGTTGCAGTTTAATATCGGATAAGCTAAAATACAAAAGACACTTCATTTCTACGCAAAATAGTGACAAAAACTTGTTAAAACTGACTTTTGCAGGCAGAGAGGGAGAAAAATAATCCACTATTGGCGACGACAATCTTTCTTTAGAGACAAAGAAATATATACCAAAGTAGCAAAGAGATTGACGTAGCAAACAACGAATGAACAAAAAGATTCCGATTTCATCTACGCAATTGCAAAACTAAAAATGATTCAAATCATTACTTATAACTTGCATACTCATTACACGTTTCAGATATTGAATATCATTAGTTAGGTACATTATAATAAGTACTCGAAAATAATATAAACACCCATGCAGTAGAACTAATTTGTATAAAATATTCATTTTTAAAATTTCTCATTAAAATGTAAAGAATAGTACTAAGGGTTATCACACCCTAACAGTTTTGTGACAGAAGGTTTGTGAAACCGACCATAAATGTTATTAGTGCGTTTGCTCCCTTACCATTACCAAAAGATGGATTTCTATAAAGTTCACTTACCGAATAAAGTAACGTAAAATCCAAAGAGAAAAATCCACAAGCAGTAAATCCAACCTTCCTGTAACTTATCTGAGCTGAAAACAGCTGCAACTGCAAATAAAATATATTGTCTCTATATTACATGCTTTCTTTAGAAAATACTATAAATAGAAAGGAGTAGAGGAAAACAGTGGAAACACTAATTTTGGGGCAAATTGAATTTTTAGTTTCAGCTGATAATCAGTGATACCGAATACCTGGGCACATTGTACTAGGTACTGTAACTAGATATAAATCTTCTACCTTGTACATGTACCTAGGTACTAGGTAGATTTTAGGGCAAGGGTGTAGAGAACTGGTCCATCCTATATATAATACTTTATTTTCTTGTGTACATGGCTTATATGGGTGTAATGAGTATTTCTTACATGAGCAATTAATTCGTCTTACTATTTCTAACATACTATCTTAACTGCACCTAACCTAAAGTCAGTAATGCATGAAGTGGACCAATTTTCTACTCCATCCTCATTTTAGCCTCTATCACGCACCTAAGTACCTGAAAAAATTCAGGTACGCTACGATGCAAAAAGCAGGCGCGTCGCCAGGCACAAAGTGTAGTCGGTACATAAATTTTACAGGGGGACACAAGTTACGATATATTATTTTTTATCTTCTATTTACACATACAAAGCAGATTTTTAACAGGAGTCCAAACAATTCAAGGAGGCTCGATTCCTTAGCCCTCTCTGGTTACAGGTCTGCAATAAAGATACAAAAAAAGACAATAAATCGAACTATCCACTGAAGTGATTCCACCAATGTACCATAACTTCTATAAAAACTTAATCCAAGTAGTTGATAATAGCGAAGAAATTTAATAATATTGAGTTAGTACAAAGTCTCTCAATAGAAACATTAGTATCACTGGCTCTGCTTACATCCTGTTTTCCACTTAATTTTCAACTATTGTCGTTCGTTTAGATACGAATTATATATAATGACAAAGTTGAAATTGGTACTTCCTTTCATTCATCCATAAATAAGAAATACAGTTGAAGTAAATAGAAATAAAACACTGTGTAAATTAAAATACAAAATATGAAGTAGATTAACAAAAAAAAATATGGTATACGAAGAGACGTCAAAAAGTTCGCGAACAGTTTGTATAACTCAGTATTACTTACATATTTGGCAATCCCTACCTAGTCACCTTCAAAGTATGGTCATTGCGCGCGCGCACGCACTTGCTTCAGCGGCTCTGCCATTGTTGGAAGCAGTGGTGGTATTCATTGTTTGGAATACTTGGAAAGAGCTGTGTCACATTTTCGTGAATCTCTCATTTTTTCTTCATTGCGGATTCTCCATGAGCTTGTTGAAGTGCTTCAATGTTCTCTAACGGAGATTTGCCCCACTTGCACATGAATTTCATAGCTGCGCGTTGTTCGAATTTCGACATCCTCACAACTGCACTCGGCGCGCGCTAGGAGGACGTGAACTGATATTGAAGCACCGGTAGACACATTACGTAATTGTACCGTATAGAAGGCAACAACACAGTGGAACAAGGTCAAACTAGCACAGAGTACACAGATAGTCTACCATTCCTACACTTAAATACTACATCGCTTACGCTTTTCATTCCTCGTCGGTAGATGGCGTTCGTTAACTTTTTGGCTGCCCGTTGTATACTAAAAGAAATATACAGATGTCATCATCACTTCTGCTTATTTCGTATATTGTAGAATCTGGGTACATTCAAACCGTTCATCAAAATATATCAGCCAATATAAAACTGTAAGTGGGTAAGCAGTCAAATCATCGAAGCATTCTTTGAAGATGTTTCGTGTCTCATTAAGTGAAAGAATATTAGTTCTAAGCAAATTTCCCTAAATATTACTTTTATTAAGTTCGCGAGAGAACGAAACTCTTTATTTCCTGACGATAGAAAAATCTTCGGTGAAAGCAATACTATCTTAAACTTCCGACTATAGACATACTGCAAATAACGTCAATTTGATATTTCGGACACAAACATTTTCTTCAAACACGAATACCTATTTTCTAATTATTATTGTCTTTTGACATACAGCAATATATAATTTTCATTTCAGCGTCAGTCGTAATAAAAAGCAGGTAATATAAACTATTCATATATCCAATATATTTCATATATTGTGGATATTCTGTCTCAGTAGCCCAAACTCAGCAAGTCTATAACATTATCATGTCATATACATTATGTGCATAAGATTCAGACATCGAATTATTAACTAAACTTTTCGATAATCGCATCGAGGTTCAAATAACAACAATAAAACAAAATCATAATCCATCTGTAAAAAGCAGCATGAAAACATCAATTCATTAATGTTCTATCATTTAAAATTACCACAAACATTTAATCACCACATCTAACGGTACTTGTTTATCAGAGTTTTTACTTCCAGACCGGTTCCAATGCTGCCATCTATTGCATAAAACTCGAACTCGGTGAAGCTTTCCATTTCTTCAATTTCATATAATACATTCTAAATTTTCACTGTCATACGTGTGATCCCATGTGTAATTTTAGGTTTCCAAAGAGCAAGAACGCCTTTTTCAAAATCAATTTTTCTTTGTTTTGCGTTTACTTTCTGCACTGTCAAATTGAGAGGCAACACAATCCAAATACCCAACGGCGACGCACTGAGGGCCTTAATGGTGAAAATCCGAAAAAAAAAAAACAACAACCATTAAATCGAAATCCAGTATACGATTTCAAAATACACCTCATGCTGTTCTTAAATGTTTAGCCAATCCAGTATTACCCGGGGCTTTCCCTGGAATTAGCCTTTTAAAACGATTCCTGAATATCACGAGGTGAGGATTGTTATTCCCTTGATCTCTATCATCAATGTCCCTGTCTCCCAAGCGTCCATCCAGATACTTTTAACATAAATGGTCACCCAGCCGGCATGGTTCGTGTGTTAGAGACCTGGACTACCAAGCGGAATTGGATTGATTGTAATGGCCGGAAGTAGCAAAGCGCCATTGGAGTGGTCAAGCGGCAGATCAACTTCAAACTTGGGTTTCCCCAGTTGCATTAGACGATTACCCGGTTCATACCTTTTCTATAGGTCCGAGCCGATTCCTTTCCCACTCCCTTTCCCCAGTTTCGTGCTCGTCGAGGATCGTTATTCCTCGTGATGGACATGGGATGGATATAGGCTAAATGGGCAGTAAGTTCAGAAATTTAAATAAATAAATTAATTAAATGGTTGTCAGTGCAAAAATGGTTAGCATTTGAATACATATCTGCAAGCAGGAGAAGAAATAAAGCAAGAAATTAGTAGAAATGAACGTGTTTTCGCTTTTTAGCCTTTCCAAATGTTGTCCTTCAGTTTTGAAACTTTTTTGCATATATACTTTGCGACCTTTGAATGTCCCATACATCGAACTCCGTGCAGGACGGTCTTCGTCTAAGAAAGAAATGTAACGAATTCAGATCTTAACGGACCATTTTGAAATGAATCATAAATTTATATGTGGTCTTCTGGCGTCTTTGACACAGGCCGAGAAGGAGTACTTAGAGGATGGGGATGGTATCGACCAACGACTTACTTAAAGTATCATCCTGACATTTACCTGGTGAAACTGAGCAAAACCGTGGAAACCTCATGCAGGATGGCCGGCCAAGGGGTTCGAACCCGCGTATCTACCCACTGCCTATCTGAAATCCGCGACGTTATCGCCTGAACTACGGGAGCTGGGTTTTAACGGACCATTTTTGCGGTTTTTTTACACCTAACTTCCTATTGACATGTTGCTATTCCCCAACATATAGCAAATCTTGGATCATGTATCTACTGCTATAGATTTGACTTGCATTCCTGTCACTATTCACACCGAACAACTGTTATTCCTTAGATTTCTGTGTTGTTAAGCTCTACTGTAGGCCACATGTCTTCAGGCTCTCACGCTTCTCTATGTTGCCCTCAGCCGCTAAAATTTTGCATATACACATATTTTCACACCCTCTTTCATATGTGATGCATCTCATTCAGCAACTCGGATAACCCATTCGAACAGGTCCCTGGTCAGGAGCGTAATTTTTAACTTCTGTTTTCGCCTAGTTTCTCGTCATGTTTTCTTGGACTCATGCTATTTTGTAGAAATGCAATATTTTACACACAGATAGTATAATTTCTCGTTGACATATTGTGATTTATATAGCAAATTATTAATAATACATTATACTTATATATTTAAAGAAACTTCACAAACCAAAACTCTACCAGAGTCAAAATAACCACCAAGACAAATTTCGAGAAAACGGAACTTGGATATTCTATTTCTGAAAAGCATAAAATGAGTAAAACAATTCCCATGTAAATCAATGGAAAGGTTATGCCAAGACGGCGGGGTTGATCTACATCGTTAAAGAGCAAGGTAGGTCTCACTTAAATATTGTAAATATGAAAAAAGTATGGTAATAACTTTTTCGTTGTTTGTTTAGAGTGGACTTGAGTCGTGGACATTGTGGAAGAAAGGTGTGTTCCTTTTCGATCTCTGCTTGGAAGCCCTGCAGTGTGGGGAAAACTAAAAGTTAGTGAAGTGTGGTATATCGTTGTAAAGATAAAAGTGACTACTTATATATACTGCATTTGCTCTTGTAGTACATTAATTATTTAAACAGTTATTAACAAAAATCAATATAAGTTACTTGCATGTTTTCAGTCTAAATGCATTCTTAATACGTGAAAAATAAAAGTAAAAAGAGAAACGTAAGCATTTCTCGGCATTGATCGAACAAGCAGGAAGATGTTTGAACTTTGGACTATGTGTGTGTGTGTGTGTGCCAATATGAAGACTTTTTTCTTGTGACTGATGCAACCCGCTATACTATAAGAACATTTTGGTTGTATAACAGCTGGGCGTAAAAACTTGGTGAAAAACTGAGCATCCTCAATTTGTTTTTAGATTTTCGGGAAAACGGCTAAGTGT
Organism: Lepisma saccharinum; assembly: GCA_022664845.1. Classification (NCBI taxonomy): domain Eukaryota; kingdom Metazoa; phylum Arthropoda; class Insecta; order Zygentoma; family Lepismatidae; genus Lepisma; species Lepisma saccharinum. The sequence goes on along the minus strand of JAGDQP010022736.1, from coordinate 23,587 downwards.
GTGTGTGGAGCGAATAGAATATCGGCTAGGGTGGTACTTTGAGGGGTGTTAGCGAAAACAGAACGTGAATTATTAAAATATTGTAGACGTTATTAAAAAGGAGCGAAGAAGGTGCCATAAATTAATTCCTGGTTGCACGGCCAGACGGTGGCGGTTGCATAGGAGTCAAGGCGTGAATAATAAAAAAGTTATAATTAGCTGGAATATTGATGATATGTGATTTGTGCTCGCGAGAACATTTCGCCGCTATCGTGAACTGTAAAATCGTGCGCGATAACGAAGATGTCTGGAACCGGGAAGGACACAGTGAGCCCGTACAGTAAGTACAATATCTCTGAGGAGACAAGAAGAGGAGCTAAGAAGGAAGCATTTGGAAATAGAGGATAGGAAGAAGGAAGCAGACAGAAGAGCTGAATAAGAGAAAATTAAAGAAGGAATCCCAATATCTAGGATGCCGCTGAGTAGAAGAACGAACTTTGGAAATGAATTTAACCCAGACTAAGGAGGAAAAGAGTAAGAAGAGTACAAAGTTAAGATAAAGATAAAATGAATTTTATGGGTAGAGCACAAAGTCTTCACCACCCGAAGGAGATGGTGAAGAGATAAAAAGGAGTAAAGAGGAGAAAAGTCCTGATGAGGACAAGGATCTAGATGCGAAACTAGAGGCAAAACAAGAAAAATACTTAGAGGTATATAATAGATCACTAGAAGGAATCGAGAGAATAATGACGAAACTTAAGATCGGAAAAGAACCAATAAAAAAAAAGTTAAACTTGCATTGGTTGGCTATCTGCTGAGGATAACCACTCTAGAGGGAAAATTAGCGGAACAACAAAGAGCTAGCGAAGATCTTAAGGAATTAATAGGGAAAGAAATAAGAATGCATAAAGAAGAAAAAAGAACATGGGAAGAGGAAATGAAAGAAGCAAGACGCACAACAACTAGCAAAAAGTAAAAATAAATTGTCCAGCAGGAAAAAAAATAAAGTTGCTTGAAGCGGAGATCGACAGACTCCGAAAAATGATAGAAGATCAGACAGAAGAGAAACTAAGAGTGGCAAAGATACAGGGAAGAATAGAACGAATCGAGGAGGAGAATGAGTACATAAGAAAGCAAATTGCTGACAAGGAACGCTTAGTGGTGGGAATTACAGGAGCAAATACGGAACTGCAAGTTAAACTGGACTACGGAAATAAGACCAATACCGAATTGAAGAGAAACATAGCTGAATTAAAAATCGGAATATCGGAACTCACGAAAAAAGGACAGATGCTGTTAAATAAGACAATAAGATGATGTTATTAAAAACCAACATTGACAGAACATGAACAGAAGATAGCGGAGGTTAGGGAGAGAGACAGACCTGTCATCCATGTACGACCGAAAGGATGGGAAACAGTAGCCCAGCTAAAGAGCAGCTGGATTGGGACAATAAACCCTGAAAAAGATAAAATCAGAGCGACAATCTACACCGGGAAAAGATCAAGGTGCTGCAGACGGAGACGAACGAGGATGAAAAAATAATCAACAAAAGTGGAGTGAAAGATAATTTTCAAATAGAAACCAAAAGGAAGAGAAATCCTCTACTAATCATTTACAACGTAGAAGCAGAAATAACAATTGAAGATATAGTACGTAAGCTCATCAATACAAATATTGATGATGAAGAATTGGCGACGAAAGCACTGAAAGAAACAAAGTTTAGATTTAGAACAGACGACGATTATGTAGTAGTAAAGGTACCCCCTAAAGTACGCGATGTGTTGCTAAATCGACCGTGAATGTACATCAACTACACAGGTCGCACCATTAAGGATTACTCGATTGTAACTAAATGTTACAAATGTTGTGACCTTGGACACACAACTAGATACTGTGCCAGACCGGAAGTAAGCAAACATTGCGGAGAAAAGGAGCGCAAGAAAGATGATTGCTTAAAGAAAGAACAGCTAGCTGTGTGCATCCCCTGCAAAATTAGAAAAAGGAAATATAAAATAAAAGATTCAAAAGAGTGCATAACTTATAAGACATAACTTGAGATATATATCAGTACAACCAATTATGGCTAAAACCCAAACCGAAAATGCAAGACTTGAAAAGGCATGGATTCGAGAAATGAAATGGGTGGATAAGGGGCAGGAGGAAATTTTCAAAAAATGGATAGAAGAATGCTATGAAACGAAAAACATGGAGAACTCTTTAATAATCACGGAAGATTGGTTAGAGTTGAAGCAACCAGAACAAATAATTTTGCACTTCATTAACCCAAGATTAGTTACATTTTCAAAGGGATTTGCACAATTGGTAGCGATCACACATGATAATTTTGAATTACAAGAAATGGAGCAATTGGAAATAAGTAGAATCAATGGAAGTGAAATAATAATTTATTTTTCAACAAATAAATTTGGCTGTAAATTTATTCATGTTAGATAATCAAAACACAACTTTCTGGAGGACTTGGAGGACCTGTTAGAACAATTACAAAGTTTAAAACTGGTAAAGAAAATTGAAATCAACGTCCCAGCAATAACCCTGACCAGGTGTTAAAAAGATTTTCGAAATACAAAAAAAGAAAATCAAATTAACCGGATTATCTTTAAGATGTTCATTGATAATAGGATTATATATCAAAAATTATAACGAGTGAAGTAGGAAATTTTAGCATACTAATAAGAAAAAGGAGCCAATCAACGTCTGCAAACGTCATAGAACAAAATGAGTCAAAAGAAGATGACCTAACATAAAAGGATAAAAAGCAAAATCAATAATAAACTAAGCGGAAATTGATTCTAAAGAAGAAACTGAGGATGGAACAAAAGAGGCGTAACCCGAAAGAGAATCGGAGGAGAAAGTAAGAAAGAAAATGAAGTCACCTTCACAAAAGAGAAGAGACCGGCAAAGACTCATAGAATTTAGAAGGAGACAAAAATGTGAGGTGATAGCTGTTAGGAATAGAGAAGAAACTGCAAAAGAAAACATGAAAGAATGTACTGATGTGGTCATACAAACGGATAAAAGAAAAAATGGAGCAGCTGGTTCACAAAACTATTACCAGGAGAGAAATCACCAATAAATTAACAGACAAGTACAGCAAGAATGACAAAAGATGACCACGAGGCAGAAGATAGTTCAGAGAATGAACAGGAAGAAAATGTGAATGATCCAAATAATATTTGGAAGATTTCTGGTGAAAGTGGCGAACGGTGCCAAGTTGTTGGTAAATCAAGAATGGAATTACGATATCGAGGCGACTAAGTACAAACATGCAATACTAGAAGATCCACAGACTCTTACCATTGCTTTACGGCATGTGATACGGAAATTACACTTGGATGGTAACAGAATAACATTCACGATTCCTGATGCAGTAGATCGGATAACGCTAAGAAGTCATAACTTATCACTGGATCCAAAGGACCTGCTTCAATTAATTGACAAAGTCTTTGAAAGAAGAAATTAAGATTTTAATCTTCATGAGATTTACAGAGATTTGGTATGCGCATGGCAGGGTGGTGGATGACTCTAAGGGGCCGTGGCCACACTGCTATGCGCATACGAGATTTTCGAATTAGAGATGCAGCCTGAACGGTGTTCTGTGCTACAAATAAATGCGCAGGGGTCGCGGATGGTCATGACTAAATTGAGGAAACTCTCAGAAGAATTACAAGTGGATCTTCTTTGCATACACGAAATATATGCGGTAAATGGCAGGATAAGGAATTCTCCAACAACATTCCAAGTAGTCGTTCAGGGAAAACAACCAAACGCAGCAATAACTAATCATAGTAGAGATCTCTCAATTCACGGACGAATGGACGGTGTGTGTGGAACTGCGGACGAAATCATCAAAATATGTGGTCGCTAGTATGTACTTTCCATTTCAACAAGATATAGATAGATATTTAGCATAGATAGGCATAGCCATGTGAGCAGAGATAGAGATAGAAGGAGGGCTGAGCAGTTATGACATTGTATACTAACTCACAATCTGGTTGTGCTTAACGAGAAAGGTGAACCCCCGACTTTTTAGAATAAAGCGGGGGTGAATCAAACATAGATGTTACAATTACAAATCAAAAGTTAATAAACAATATTATTGATTGGAAAGTTTTATATGGAGGTACATGTAGCGACCATAACGTAATCAGATTTTAGATACAACCAGCGGGGAATAGCGCAGATCACTGTTCAGGAAATACAACCCAGGAAAGATAGACTAGAAGAAGTGCAGAAATTTATTGCAAATGCCCGACGTTCTGGAGGGAATGGATGTAGATCAGATAGCAAGGAGAGTCGAGATATCAACAGTGGGGGCCATAAGAGCAGTACTGCCGCCGCAGAGGAAAACGCGGAACAAAATAACAGCTCCCTTCTGGAATGGAGAATTGGAGACAATGAAGACGATTGCCAGGGCGAGGAGGAAAAGTTATCCACAAGCACGAGACCCAGAGCTAAGGACAAGAAAGCTAGAAGAATATAGAATCGCCAAAAAAGGATATAAAGACAGATTAATGCAAAGGAAGAAGGAGACCTGGGAGAGGTATATTGAAAATAATCTTGCTATAGATACCTGGGGGACTCCATACAAACTCTGCATGGAAAAAATGTCCCCCATGACAATATCAACTCATCAAAAGGAAGATGGAACTTACACGAAAACTTGGGAAGAGTCAGCTAGACTTCTCCTGGAGAAACTTGTTCCAAAGGACAGGGACGAAAACGGAACAGCAGAAAACAAGAAAATAAGAGATGTTCATAGAATTTTGATAAAAGTATCCGAGAACAAAGACTTCAATGTGGAAGAATTATGCATCCAAAATCATGAAATAGCAATCAGGACATTTAAGAACAGGAAAACTGCAGATCCGGATTGCATAAAATCATAAATATTTAAGACCATGAAAGATATCTGGGTCCCTTACCTGACAAGACTCCTCACTGAGTGTCTAAGGCAGGTGAGGTTTCTGCAAAAATGGAAAGAGACTAATCTTTTTTTTAAAGCCCAGACAAACCCAGGACGATTCCAAGATCTTATCGACCAATCTGCCTTCTCAACGTCATTGGGAAAATATTTGAAAAAATAATAATAAATCGCCTACAACAACATCGTGAGCAAATGGAACATGTTCAAATACAGTTTGGCTTCCGCAAAGGATGATCGACACCGGATGCTGTTAACGAACTATGTAATTTCGTTGCGAGGGCGGATGGAAAATACGTAATAGCAATTTTTGTGGATATTAAAGGGACATTTGATAATCTGTGGTGGCCGGCGCTGTTTGGATTAAGTAAACTAAATATGCCGGCATACATCACTTGGGTGCTCGACGATTACTGCAGAAACAGTATAATCAATCTCTGTGCTCCGGGAATAAAATTGGAAAGAATACCGAACAAACGATGTCCGCAGGGGTCGGTATGTGGTTATATTTTTGGGACATATGTATCGACCCTTGTGTGAATGAATTAGACCAACTGCGAGAGGACATGTCGGTGGTTGCCTACGCGGGTGATATCGTAGCAACAGCGGAGGTGGACTCCAGAAGAGAACTAGAAGTCAAAACGAATAAAATACTAGACAGTTTAAAAATTTGATGTGAGAAAAATAAACTGACTGTATCCGTGGAGAAGACAAATTATATTCTGAAGGTAAATTAGAAAGAAATCCAGTAATAAAGTACAATGGGAAAACAGTAAAGAGAGTGAAAACATTTAAATACCTAGGAATAACTATAGACGAGAGGCTAAACATATAGAGAATACTGCTACCAAAATATTCAAAATGGAAAACAAACTTATAATAATTGCAACAACAAAATTTGGCTTACCATTGAAACTAATTAAATTGTATCATGATCAGATAATATGCTCAATAGGAACTTATGGAGCATGTGCGTGGGCTCACCGACTGACTGAGAACAAGAAACTGGCTGAGAAACTAAAATGAGCACAGAAAGCTATATTATTGAGGATGTCTGGGGCTTATAGGACAACACCGGGAGTGGTCCTAAATGTAATGTTGGGTATAGCCCCCCTGTACCTGGAGGTACTGCTATATACTAGACCAAAAAAGAAAATCTAGTAAGAGCAACGGACATTTTGGAAGAAATGAAAAGTACGAAAGAAGAAATGCATGAGATAATAACATCAAAATGGCAAAAATATTGCCAAGAGAGTGATAAATCTAGAAGACTCTTTGGCATAATTGATAATATTTCTAATAGACTTTTATGGGAAAACTGGAATCCAAGTCAGGGTGTAGTTCATCTACTAAGCGGACATGGCCCGTACAACGCCATTTTTTTTATTTAGGAATGGTGAACTCCCCGATGTGTGAGTGTGGACCGCTGGCAACTCCTTAACATATGGTCCTCGAGTGCCCGGTCAACCAAATGAATGAAGAAGGAGAGGTCATGCAGCAAATAGTGGATACGCGGGAGGAACTAAGAGGACTAACAGTGAAAGAGATACGTGGGGAAGAACAAAAAGACCTATTGGACTAACTTTCTACTAGGATCTCTTATATCGTCGCTCCCATCACAAAGTGATGTATCTCAAAATTTGGCAGTTTTGAGTTAGGACCGTCAGCGTATGGCATTTTTGTATGCTTTCTTGTCTCAAATCGACGTATCTTAATGATAGTACGTTCAAAAGTTATTAACAAAAATAGGTTACATAAACATTAACAAGCATATGGAGATACTTTTCTCTAAATCGTTCACCTGTAAAACTTTGAAGAAATGAGATACGTCACTATGTGATGGGAGCGACGATATATACAAAACAAAATATAAACGAAGAAGCCAATAAAAGAAGATCAACAAGTGAAAAACCATATTTATTTTGGAGGACTCAAGAACTGTACATCTTATAAATACGGGTATGTGTGTCGGGCGTGAGTCGGGAGCGGGCGTGGTCGCATGCGTGCGGCGTGTTCCCATGAGCGGAAAAACAATAAGAACGGTATCTCCTACGAACTTTGTGGATTCGATATCCCTTCCACGGTCATGGATATTTAGAATTACAGGGGTCGGCGCTTGGCGAGACGCGTAGCGTGCGAATGGTTGCAAGTGCGTGTGCGTGTTAATATAAATAATATACGTTTAATAACTAAATAAGAATTCCCCCAGAGGTTCTGCCGATTCAGTAGTCTGGACAGGATAACTCTTGATGGAGAATAAACTTGAAAATTGAAACCATTTAAAAAACTGTGTGTGAAGTTCTGGGATGAAGTGTTGTGTGGAAGTGTTTATATGTGACAGTGTGGTTAAGAAGAGGATGAAGAAAGGAGTCTTAGAACCGCTCAATCCAAAGGATCTGGAGGATTCGTCCAGCGTCCTAGGACCTAGAGTCGACTTCCCCACCTGAGTGAATGAGCGAGTGAATGTGTTCTAGAATAGAGATAGGTTAGAGTAGGGATAGATTTAGAGTAGAATAAAATGGGTCCAGAAATTAACGTTTTATTATGAATAATGTTAGGGATTTTGTTTGTTTCATCAAATTGCATATGATTTACTGCATTGTGTTGACAGTTTAATTATTTTTAATTCTAATAAATATTAATATTAGTGTATAGGAAACATGTTACAGATAAAGTATATTGTAATTTTGATGGAAACATTGCTAAATAATTCTGCATATAATAAAATTATAGTAGCTAGAAAAGGAGGAAGATTCGCAAAGCAATAATAAAATTTTTCGTTATACAATCTAATAATAATATGTTAAAAAGCGAATAACTAATAAACAAAATCGCGAGGAATTGTGGTGTGACTGGATGTGTGGAGGAATACCCAAAAGAAAATTAAAAAATAAATAAATAAAGTGAAAGGAAAGATATAACGACAATAAAAATATTTAAAAATACATAAACAAATAGAAGACATTTGTTAAAAAATGTCTCTTAGAAAAACCTCCCATCTCTTAAATTCCTTTTTTACTTTTTCTTGTATTTTTTTCTAACTGTGGAAAAGGTACTACTGACTCCGCACCCCGACGCTGTGTTAGGGGCCGAGATGGGGAGATAGAAAACGGGGATGACAAACCCCAACTTCGTGGAGAACATCTTCAGTTCGCTGTGTCCCTCAGACGGGCGAAGCGGAGTTAAGCAAAGGATGCTGAACGGTGGGGGTGGCAAGGTGAGTCCCAATTGAAAAGAAAATGTTTGTTTAAGAGTCGATGAAGGAAAATCATTGTTTGATCATTTACAGGACCTGAGAAATCACGCAAAATATTTCATTTGACCCGCTTGCCCTTATAGAACAGTGAAATTAGGCATATTTGTGGGGTTTACCTAGACACTCAAAAAATGATTTCTCACAAAAGTCACAAAGAATTCTGTTGTGGACTTAGGGGCTATGACGTCATCAATATGGTGGCTGTCAGAATTCGTAATGAAATCTTTAAACGCGTATGAAATCTCAAAGAATAGAGACAGAAGCATCATTCTTGCATCACATTCGAGGGATCTAATTGAAAAATAAACAATAAAGAATTTTATTCATTTCAGCCCCTTAGAGATATATTAAGAAACAATGAAATAAAATAGCTTTTGATTATAAGTTTCTAGTTTTAAGTATAATTAACTTGTTAACTGTAAAATATCATTACAATAGGTAACGTTAAAGTGATAGATCATTTTAAGAGCTTAAAAACCGTATTAGTGTCGTTTCTGTATCTTTGAATGTAAGCGAGTTTGTAATTTTTATTTGTATTGATATGGTGTTGTTCATCAGTCGATGCGATGACACTAGTCTGTGAAGAATCTGTCTCGCTGATAGTCGAAGAGAGCGAAAATATGTTCAGATTGTTATATATTATTCATTACATTGTCATTGTAAATGCTCGCACATCAGTCATTTGTACGGAAATCTTACAAACCTTTATGTCTCTGCAACAGAAAAGCGTTCTTGACGATCCCAACCAGTAACAA